>VWZN01013333.1:414622-442235 GCA_013396955.1 Regulus satrapa
TATATATATATATACACACAAAAAATAGAATTTTCATCTTTTAGCACACCTAATGATGGATTTTAACAGTATAGCACTTAATTCAAGATATTGGTGCATCTGTTGAAGCTTAGTCTAAATGTTATTTTTTATGAGTAGCACTAAATTCAGTGTCTCAAAATCGGTAGGAACTAGACTCATTAATAGCCACAGGGAAACCATTAGAAGTGGATGCAAACTGATATTTTGGTTTCTTCTAAGAACTTGAGCTGAGCTTTATCAGCATGTTTAAACAAGCCAAAGCCTTGTTTTGATAAGCATTATTATATTTTCATAAACGTGTCTAATTTAATTATGCTAACGTCAGGAAATCATGTAACCATTTGTAACTGAATCAGTGCTGGAAATCAGCTGTTACTAGGCTAGGACTTAAAACAGAAGAAACTCAAATATCCAAGCTGGGAACAAGAGTTTAAATTCTCACTTTTAGTCTACTATGATTGAGGTTGCTTTTACTCAGAAAATTCTCAAAATCAAACAGTGCTTTGGGTCTAAATACATTTCCTTGGCCTTATTGCTGTCATAGTAACATGTGACATCACAGCACTTTGAGAGGCAGGGCATTCTACAAAAGCTTTATGCAGTTTGTTTTTGACTACACAGAAAATTTGGCAGAGGGTGCAACCAAATCTGCATCTCACAACCTCCTTTTTTTTTTTCATCTTGCCACTGACACCACCAGAAATCCTCAGGTGACCTTGAGATGCTCATTATTGAGGCTGTGCAAACTCACTGCTGGGGAGCTCATTTGTCTAAATGAAGGAGTTTCTTTAAGCATGACAGCAGGAGAGGAGGAACGGCTTGTAGTCTTTGCTTGTTTTATTTTATTCTCACCCCTCCTATTATCTCTTCTTGTAACCTTGGTTAAGTCCATTAACCTCTTTATGTCTCCGTGTCATTTCCCATGTGTTGTCCTTTTAGTCTGAGCCATTTAGAGCAGGTCTGTATGCACAGTACGGGCTCACCGGGGCCCTTAATGCCTCCGCAGGAGGAATTGCAAATAATTGAGGTAACCTATCAACACCCAGTAAGCCAACGCAGAGCTACCCAACGATCCATGCCATTTAATTTTCAATCTAGTTAATGTTTTAATTATTTTACTCCCCCTCTTTCTGCTAAGTGTTGTCACTGTGTACGTGGGAATATTCAACTTTGTTTCTGCATCAAGCCATTGACTGCTCCGGTGAGGTTTGAACACAGGGCAGAGGTGGGGTGGGACTTGATGGGAACAAGGTGACATTGCCAGGGGGAAGAATATTCCCTAGAGGAAGGTTTCACCTTTCTGACAATTGAACTGTGACAGTTTTTCCTTGTTGGATATTTGGCACCGTGCCTTTCAAAGAAGTCAAAAATCATCCGGACTCTGTTGGGTCCCCAAATTCTACTATGGAGCATGTGGCCATTTGAAACAGAAATTCTGATCTGTCTTGCAAATTTCCCTGCTCTGTTCTTCCCTAAGTGGTTTTTTCCATCACCTCTAACAATCCGTCAGAATAAGTAATTTGTTGTGCTTCACAATTTTTGTCAGTTTTTTTATGAACAAAGGAGTTCTTTTCATGCTTTCTGGATTAAGACATGCATTTTAATTAAGATTGAGCATTAGTGCTTTCTGTGTCTTTTTAGATTTAATTTTCAATTTTTTAACCTTTTATGCAACTATTTCTTTATATTAATATTCATAACACAACATTCTGTTTTAATTACCTCCCCTTTCACTATCTCATCGCTGTATGCATGGCTTTAAACATGTAAATAAAAATTCACTATAGAAAATCCAAAGCAAAAAAGTTAGGAAATGAATTGTCGGATTTGGTTTTGTTTCTATATGTTCTTTATTAGGTGTTTTTTGTTCTAATATTTCGTGATGGGTTTTTGCTCCCTTGGCTTGGATAAGTACTATTTCCTTTAACAAGATGTTTTTATTAAGTTAGTGAAGATACTGCACGTATCTTATAGCACAGGATAAGGATAAACTCTACCCTGTTCACCTTGTTCAAACGAAGAGATTTGTCTCACTTTGCCAGTATCCTAACATGATCTTTCTGATTTTATTAATAGTTCATAAAACCCAAATTTATTCACAGAGGAAGGCCTAGATATCTTCTTGGGGTCATTTTACAGACAGAGGTCCAGGGTATGCCTTTAAATCCAGTCTTATGATCTCCTTTGCTGAGGTTTTCATTTCTACCAAACTTTGTAAATCACTACTTGAGAATTCCAGTGTTTATGTGCATGTTTGCACTTTTCAGTGTAAATTAGTACCTCCCCAGTCAAAGCAATCTCTTGCAATGATGAATTACGGGAGCAATTTGAGAATATAGCTTCAAAGGCTTCGTGTGCTTTCTCCATTGAATGCAGGTTTGTGCCTGCATCTCCTTGCCTAGAAACACTTAGGTAAATTGCAGTCAATTAAATTAATGTAGATTAATATCATACCCAGGTTAATTGATTGGTTATGTTTGAAACTGATTTTCCCCATTTACAGCCTGGAAGATTTGGTGGAAAAGATCTAGCAACTTTTGAAGGGTTAAGATTACTTTGATTTTCAAATCCTTGGTTCTCATACGCAAGGCATTCATATTTTGAAGGGCAGGTTCACTGGTAAAGACCATTTAGCCACAGTTAGATAGTGACTGAGGCCACAGAGTAAGTACAGAAGATTGGAGTTCATTTCTGTCTCATTTACTTTGCTCTTGCCACAAATATATCTCTTATAATGGCCTTACCCAGAAGCAAGAGTTCTAAAACTTTTTAGAATTTTTGATCTCGGGGGTTTTTTTCTCCTAAGATAGTATAAAATATTTATGGCAAAAAAGAAAAGGTGTGGGCCATTCCTAGTTCTGTTCCCACAAAGCTGAGAACCACTCTTCCAAACAGAAACACAAATGTTCATATTTATGTCATATTAGAAATAAGCCAGGAATGTTAGCTTCATTCTTTATTCCAGCTCAGATTCATTGCTAAAGACAAAGAGGACATTCCATTGTGTTTTTGTCCTTCTCCAAAATACTCACCAGAGCCCGTGAGTTCCCTGAGGCTCGGTTGCAGTGGCCCTGGGAGCAGAGCTCCTAAAGGCTCGGGGTGAGCTGTTGTGGTTGCAGGGCATGTGCCAAGGCAGCTCCTTGTCCCTCTGACAGCCCTGCAGCTTGCTTCCAGGACTTTGGTCTTTTACTGCAGCATGTGTTAAATTTTAGCAAACAAATAGAAGGTCTTCAAGCTGCTTACTGTTTAAATATTTCATCATTTTTCCCCCTCATAAATATAGATGTGGTCTAAGTGTGGAGAAAATAGAAAAATCAGCAGGTGTAATATTCTCTCCAAGTCAGTGGAACTGCTTTATGGCACATGGGCTCCCTTTGTAACCTTTATTATATTATGGTACTATACAGCACACTATTAAAGTAAATTCTGGTCTCTGGTTGCAGGTTCATCCTGCTTTTTTACAGAGATTTTTTTCTACTTTCTTGACTAAATTGAAATATAACAAAGAGCTTTTAGGAAACCACACTACTAATAAAGTACATGGTAGTTCATGAAAAAATGATCTGCTCTCCTGCCAGCAGATTACGGTTTGAATGGAAAAACAGGAGCAGGCCTGAAGGAGAGCCCTGACTGGGCTTTTAAGACTTTCCACTTCACAGCTGAGGACTCTGCAAATGTCCCGGTGTGGGCAGTGCTCACCCTGGGTATTGGCATGTCAGCCAATATTCCATTTTATTCCTGATGTCCATGGATTGCCACAACCCAGTGAAATTGGACTGTTCCCGATGCTTGGTGGTTCCTTATTTAATTCCAGTTTCAAGAAGGCAACCAGTTTGCAACTACTTTAAAATATTTATTACACAGAGTTTTGAATCATTCCACTTTATTAATAAAAATCTCTTGTGGCACTCTAGCTGTAAAATATGTCAATACTTTAGAAGCCAAACTTAATTTCTCTAAAATTTATCAGGAGAAGTTAAATACAAATACTTCTCTATGTCTCTCTCTACACTAGCATTAACACAATTTAAACCTTTTACTAGTCTTGAATTTTCTCAATATCCAGAATTTATTTAATATATTTTGATATTATATTTAACATAGATGACCCACTGATGTTCTGGGGTGATGGTTTTAGACTTCCTGTAAGAAAGCTGTACCACTGAATTTCTGCTTATATTTATGCTGGAATATTTTTCCATCATGCTCCTATATGGCAACAACAAGTTACTTCAAAATGTGGAAAAAAAATCAAACCAACAACTTGAATTATTCTGCATTTACATCTTTATTATGGTAACTGCTCTAAATATTTAGATCCATTAAAAAAATCTCTTCCTCCCTCACATACTTCATAATTTTCTCCCATATTAATCAAATCTCCAGCTCTTGATTTTATATTCTTTAGTTTTTATTGCTAGTTTCCTTGTGGTCCTACTTATATTTTACATCTCTTGCTATTTATCCCTTTTCCCCACATTTGCTGCAATAATATCCTTTTAAGTTGCCTAAATGGCTGCATTCACTTTTGCTTTGAAACGCACTGTTTTGGGTTTGTCATCAGTTTTTAGAAAGTTGAGCTTTGCCATTCTTGGTGTCTTATTTTGCACATAGAGGAAAATGCTCATAATTCATAATTTTCCATTTGAATGGAGCATCTACTAAGATATTCTCTTTGGTTTCTTCCCTGCTTAGCTCTTTCTGCTAAGTGATTTGATCCGTAATATTTTTAATCTTTATGCAATTAGTAGTTTTAACAAAAAAGGCCAGGCGACTTGCCCTTACTCAGGAGCACTAATCTTTTCCACAAAGCTCTGAATGTAGTTCAGGTTGAGAAGGAAAGGAAATAAAGGAAGGAGATGGCAGCCCTTCCAATCAAATGTGCTCTCCTCAGGACTCTAACATGCCACTATAGCCCTAACACATATTTTTGAGGTAGGAGGTCTTCTCCTGTAATTTCCAAAGTTCCACTTTACTTCCACCAGTGGGAAATTTGCAGACCTTGACCTCTCAGATGTAACTCTCCCATGATTATAGAACCACATATCACAGTCAGGTTTTGGTGTACCTCTTCATCACATCCCCTGGGGCTTTTCATGCTCTGTAGCAGATGGTAACAAGGACCTTCTCATTTGTTCAGCTGTACCATGTACCCACAAACATTCCAGATATTTTTCTCTTTTTTAGGGTCCATTAGTAAAATAAAAACTATTTAAAAAACAGTTTTCCCATGAAAAAGTACAATGGATCACACAATGTTATCTTCTGACTATCTCCTCCTTTTCTGGAATCTTTCCAAACAGATTTGGCACTGAAGTAGCAGCCTCAAAACAATTGGTTTTCTATAATTTGGGTTCATATTAACTAGGAAAACAGTTGTCCAATAGGAGTGCCTATTTTATGGGATGCCAAAGAATGCCTGTGGAGGAGGTTTTTTTATAAATGGTGACCTGTGAAAAAACTTTCAGCCCAACTGATGTCATCTTAGATGACAGCAGCCATTCATAGGAAGATCCCTAAGAGCCTGAGCTTCATTAGTTATTACAATCACAGAATTACTTGACAGAGATTATTATTATGCCTCCCTGTTGTCCCACAGTCCTCTCTAAAGGCTTATTTTAACATCACTTTTGCAATTATATTCTTCCCACTGAGTTTCAGTGGTGTCAACCAGGTTACAGTTGTGTTCAAGAAGAGGCAATTCCAATGGTGCTCCTTCATTTCTCAGGCCTCTCACAGGGAGATTGTCTTTCCACACACTGGTGTCCTGGATATTTTCTTTCCTCAAGATCTCATTTAGACCAAAATTAATGCTCCTCTTGCTCTCTTTTAAAAATTATTTTCAATTTTACCATATGTTATGTTTCCAGAGGAGCTTCAGGCTGCAGTGAACCCCCTCACTTTCCCCTGAGTACTTGTTCTTGCAGGTCCCACTCACTGCTCTGTTGCTGCCATTTGGGAGTCCATTTTTTTTGAGGATGTGCTGGTGCTGTGCATGTGTCCTATATATTCCCACCTCTTCCACAGTGAGGATCTAAAAAGTTTATCTGCCTCCAACTCCTTCTCATGAGCCATGGTAATAAGTAAAATATTTTGACTTTGCTGGTTGTTATTGTTTGGGTTTTGTTTTTTCCTTTTACTGTTGCAGATCTTATTTAGGTTGAAATTAGGAGGTTTTGGGAGCTTTAGGGGTCCTTTTGGGAAAGCATCATGTAAATTCCTTTAGAGTTAAATTCAGTGAGAGTCATGCTGAGCTGGCACAGAAACCAGGACAAGTATAACTGTGTTAGTACAGCTCTGTCTGAGTTAAGTAGCTTTGCTGAACAGCAGGGCAGAGGAGGCTGATCAGAGGACTGTGCTAATTCAGTTAAATCCTTTTCCATTTTGGAGATGTCACATTTAGAGCTCATATATTTCTGTGTAGTGCTGCATTTTGTCATGCAAACATACCCTGATAAATCTTTCAATTCTAAGGTCAGTGACCCATTCATGGATGAAACCACATTTTTTTCCCCAGCTAAAGCATCCGGATAGCATTGTACAGAATAAAATACAAAGTGATGAACCCAGGCCCAAGGGCACCACTTTAGCTGATGTCTATTATGCATGTATATGTGTGAAGGTACGTATCATGCAATGACAGGCTTTTAGAGGCTTCTAATCTACATTTTTCTTAGCCCAGAAATATATGAATAGGAGCCTGACTTCATTTTCTGAATCCCAAAAGCACATATCTTTATCCTATGCTTTTAAGCATCCTTTCATTTGTGTTCATTTGCAGCCTGTTACAATTTTTTGAGAGTTGTATGCATACATTTGAGAGCAGAATGGTGGCTTTTATTTTTGCCTGGACTATTTTCTCCTCTGCATTCCAGAACAACTGCTCATGTGGCAGGAGGGCACAGATATCTCCATGGATCTAGATAATCTGCGGTTATGGAAGCTATTCAAAATGTTTCTCAATTATTTTCTTTTTCTATATTGTTTCCTATACAGTCCTTTATTGTACATCTGGGAAAGTGTTGAAGCCTTTGTGTTTCACCCTCAATATCAGAGCTTTTCCAATGAACAGCATGTTCACTTTGAAGGAGGAAGGGTTCTTAATGCAGCTTCTGTTCAAATCCCAAATGCAGGTGTATGAGCATGGCAAGGATTTGTGTTTGGTTCTATGCATGTGTGTTTTTAATGTTTTAACAGCTGAAAATCAGATTGCTTTCAATTTTCACTTTCTGAATCCCACATAAGCAAAGGGATTTATTTTTCTTGATTGCTTAATTAAGTAGGATGTTCACTGTGGAAAGTGAAATATTCCAAACTCTTAACAGCTTAGAAAGCTTTTAGAAAACTTGTGATTTGATGTGAATAGAGTCAAACAGAGAAAACTTACTTTCTTTAACAAAATTCAATTTGGAGGGCCTTTAAGAACTAATTAACTAAATTAATTGATATTGGTTTCACTGAAGCAGATGATGATAACAGTTGTATGTCTTGCAGTCCTGTCACTCTTATTCCTGCAATGCCAGAAGAGCTTGTGGGAATTTTTTAATAGATAGGGATAATAAAACAAAACAAGTCTTTGAAACTATTTACTTACTTTAGAGCAAGTCACTGCCAAGCTTATACAAACCACAGAAAACGTGTCTGCTTTTGTTTCCCCCAGCTTCAGCAGCACAGATGTAATGTTTAAAATGATTCTGGGGGTGGTTTGGTAGGGACACAGCAGTTATTGCTGAGCGCTGCTTCTGCAGGAGTAATTCCTGAGGTACATTTGGAAGATTCAGTGTTAAAAACCTAAATTATACTGGAACAATTCTGCAGACATGGAGAGAGAGATTTAATGATGAACACACAAGATAATGCTTTGAGAGTGTTAAAGGGAGGAAAATGCTGAATGATTACTTAGTGAAGTAAGATCTGTTCAATGCATTCCTCAGGGTTGGTGCAGGGATGCACTTCCCTTAGGATGGTGCTTGAGTTTGGATTGGAACTGACTGAAGCCACTATTCTTAAATGTATTTACACATACATGTACACACACATAAATATAGGAACCAGAAAGCAGTCTGTAAACAGTCAGAGAACTAAATACCATTTGCTCCTACATATCTTCTTTTTATCTCAATTTTATTGATAAGGTTGGTTAAATTATCTGGTTTCTTTTCTTATGACAACGGTATTTCCTGGATGTTTTGAATTGCTTTTGTTATTAGCTGTCTAGATTCCCTCCATTCTTTCTCTTCTCTTTCATTCTTTCTCCTTATTATTTAGTCAACTCTACTTTTTTCTATATTGTCTCCCCCCTCATACTCTGTTTTTGAGCTTTTGGCTACAAATACAAGATTCAAAGGGCAAATCTATTAAAAGAAATGACAGTACCTTTATAGCTATTTCAGAAGAGAAGAAAGAGATGTTTCCCCTCCTCCCACTCGAGTGATTTCACCTGAGAAGCTGACAGTTCCTTTGCACAAATACACTTTCCACCTCCCCTGACTTATGGAGCCAGTGGCATCAGAAAAATTTCAGGATGTACCCCACTCAACATGAGAATTGCAGAAGCTCTTAATTCCTTCAAAAGAATGTCCATTAAATAAGCAAACAGACAAATAAATGCCTTTAGATAGGAAGATTGCCTTTTCTGCTTGCTGCTCCTGGAGTTTGGCTTTATGTAGTGGACAGGAGCCTAGAGTAAATTTCCAGCTGAGGAAAGACTTGTCTTTAGTTTTTCCAAGATGCCCTCAGCAAAAACATCTACCTTGCAGAAATAATTTTCTTCTGCTGTGTTTTCCCTGGATTTACTGGTGGCCAGTGCTAAAGCCTTGGGCACCCTCTAGGTTTTCAGTTTTTTCACTTTTTGAAGACCTCCCACAGCTTCAGTTTTTTTCTGCTGTTCTAGTTGGGCCTTTGATGATTTGTGCATTGCCATTGCAGCTGCGAAGTTCTAGAGACTCTGAAGTGGTGCCTGCTTTTTCCTGTGGGGTGGTCTCAAAAATTGCCTATCAAAAATGACCTCAATCAAAAATATTTTATTTCACATGTCAGTCAAAAAGAAAAAAAAAAAGGCATGATTATGATCATAAATGTAGAGCAGAAGAAGAATTAATTATAGGAGCTTTCTCCACTGCAAATTCTGATCTTGTAATATGTTACTCCAAACTGCCCATGCTAAAAATTACTCATCTGTTTCAGCTCCAGCCTGACTTTATGCTTTGCTGGGGTCTCTAAGAAGCCTCAGCATTGTCATTTTTGCATACCTGCTCTGCTAGACTTGTGCTCTGCCAATAAATCTATACAACCTTGACACCAAGAATATACTTTGAATTGCTTTTACCAGAGCTGAATCCCAAGGATTTGCCTTGAGCAGAGGTAATATTTACCCTAGGTGCTGTTCCTACCCCTTTTACTGCAAAAATTGGTTTTAATTTTGAACACAACTCACTATATCAGTACAGTAGACTGAATGTTTCATGAGTCTCTGCACTAATACTGACAGTGTATTTTGCAATAAGATTCTGCACCTCCTTACATGCCAGTCTGGCTGCTCACTTTTTCATAGCAATCACTCTTTAGAATTGGTAAATCTTCATGCAGAAAGACGAAAATATAGTCAACATTCCAGTAATTGTTGTTCCTTGCTGCATAAGGGGATTTACAAATAGCAACAATGTTGAAGGTAAAATTATTTTTAGATGCTCTGCAGTGAGTTCAAGCCTAAAATCTATCAGCTAGAAGGTCAGGCAATGGTTTATGAATGTGATGGAGCTTCAGTTGTAAAAATCTGCTGCAGGAAGCAGAGGCAGAGATGGAGGGATTCATCGAAGAGCTGCACTAAAAATGCAATTCAGCCTGCAGCTATTATTCTTAAGGAGGGAAACATAACCCAACCCTGACATCCAGACTATTACACCTAGCAAAACTAGTTTATTTTTGAAGCAGTTTATTAATTAACTCAAAAATAACTGAGAGGGGAAAATGAAGATATTTTCTTCAGGAAATTAAAGTAGCAATATAAACAAGTACTGAACACTCTATTTCTAATTAATGAATTTTAATTTGAAAGATAGAATGAGCTTCCAATCCATGATCCTTACAGCCCAGTATGTTGTCTGGAAACAGAATTAATTTTTAATTAATCAAAGAGAGTATTTAAAATCTTCCAGTGCCAAACCCCCTATAAATTTGGGACTCTTCAGAAAACAAGGATGACACTACTTTTTAAAAAGACTATGCTGAATATTTTTAGTAATATTAATGATTAAAACATGCATAAATCATATATCTCTAGCTTTTAACATCCTCCCAATATCTACAGCATTTGTAAACCTACTCCCATTGTTGCATTGCTGTCTCATCATGGAAATATTAAATTTAAATCTTCTTTCCAGCAAGTTTTGCAGGTCTCAGATTTTCTGTCACTTTCTGCCACAGGAAAGTTATTGGGCCTAACACAATAATCTAAGCTAATCCTCTGGGGAGAAGCAATATTAATTACCTGGTTGCATCTGCCCTTTCCACAATTAAGTCTGTGTCTAACAGGAGCCACTTTTTAAACCCCACGGACTCCGTCAGGCACCAGGGGCCATCAAGGAGTTTCTCAACCTGTGCATTCAGTCCCTGGAGCTCACATGCACCTAATTTTTCATATCAGCCTTCATTGACGCAAAATCAAACAATCCAAAAATCATTTCCAAGCTTTTGCCTTCCCATATGGCACAACATGGCATTACCAATTGCACCACGGGAGAGCTCTAATGGCTCCTGATGCACAACATCCCAATTAAGTGCCACAACGAAAGCAGCAATTTCGACTGTTTAATAACAGACTTCACCCAAGCAAGTCTTTGCTTCAAAGGATCTTTTAATAAATGTGAAGTTAAGCTTGAAAGGAGGAAAAAGCTAAACAGAACTACAGTTACTCTGTTACAGATGGTTAAAGTGGAGAATTGTTGGCTTAAAAATGAAGCTGTTAGTAATTGAAGAGTCTCTCCAGAGACACCCCATGGTGTTGAACATACACATACATGAACCAGCCCTGGTATGTGCACACTTGTCTAATTCACATCCCTTATTTATTTTTAAAAACCGTTCTTGAAGCAACACTAACAATAAAATGGTTTTAATTTATAGTTCACTGTCCTCTCTGCATCGCAGAACTTTTCAGACGTGGTGAGATTTCGTTACATGGCAGAGGGTTGTGGCAAGCAAGCTGAAAGTTAAAACTTTCTGTGGAAAATCAAGCACAGTTTTATTAGAAAATTAGAATTCTTGCTGTCATCTTGCAACTAAGACCTACTTACTCTTTTGAAAAGACAAGTCTACTGTGCACAGTAGTCCTCCTGTTAAAATCTGCATTTGCAATTAACTGCAGAACTGACATAAGGTGGTAGCAGGTATAATTTTTTTACTAAAGTACTTTTTGATAGTGATTTTTTGTATGCACATACACGTTCCTAAGAGATAACTCTGCTCTTCTTTCCATGAGATCATTCCTTAATTACTTTACACAGCTGAGTAACAGATGCATAGCAACAATAGATCAAGAGAAGACATTAAAGATACTCTCTATAAAATAGTTCCTTTCTAATGGGCGGTACTGGGGAGCTCATGGAATGTGGCAGTAATAAGAGTTAATTTACATTTGGCATAATTTAGAGGCCAGAACAGCAGCCAGGAGATCTGTGTCTGGGCAATATAACAAGATGTGCCAACCTACCTTAGCAGCCACTTTCCTCTCTGACCTCAGCTGTGTGTGCATAACATGGTCCACAGCACACATTTCTATTCCTAGGGACATTCTGGAGGGAGGCTCCTAGGCTTCTGCCTTCTGTAGAGGAAGCTGGGAAATTCCAGGGCAAACCAGCGGCACAAACAGGGAAGGCAGAAGGAAATTTCTAGTAGCAGCCTGGTGATTACTGAGAGGATGTCCTAGTGTGGGAAAGCACATTTTTATTTTCTCAGTACATTGTTGATCTCAGGAGCACAACTGCTGATAAATGGGAAAATGGTGCTTCTATTTCACCACAGCCCATCTAAACAGTTAAAGACATAATCCCATAGTAACTGAGCTCCACAGCATCCTTGTGGAAGGTATTGATATAATGTGCAGGAACTTAAAGTAAAGCACCATGGGTCAAAGCTAAATGATAAAAAACTGGTGTTCAGTAAATATATGAGGAGCTCAGAAAGATTTAAATGAACTCTGTACAGTTCTTTTCCATAGAATCAGGTTGCAGTGTTAAAGGCCAAAAAGCATCCCAGAAAAAGGAGTGGGAAAGATGCTGGAAAAGGGGCGAGTGATCACGATTCCTGTAGCAAGTATAGGGTTAGTAGGGAAAGAGAAATTGGAGGACTGGGGTCATTTAGGAGGAGCACCTCTAGCTCTGTCCTTACAAGAGCTCTTGCTGGTGTTAAAAGATACCTGAACATTATCTGTAAAATACACCTCCCAAGAAAATGTCATTCTGGCATGGGAATGTTGTGTGAGATGAGGCTCCTTTGCTGATTTTTGTAAGTTTGGGCTACATCTGTTAGATGGTTAAAGGATTAAGTTTAATTAAGCTTAAATTGGGACCTGTAGTAGTTTCATCTTTAACTGCAAATTAGCTTCAGTTCTTGTCCTTGTGCTCCAGTATAGAATGTTAGATCATTTCTGCTTGGATGTTTTACAGTTTGGATTGTAATAAAAGGTCTTATAGGCAATAATTGGTGGGTAAACTGGGGAAGGTCACATGATTTATGGGATAACCATAACTTGTGAAAATGGGAAAAACCCCCATCAGAATGCATGCAGACAACCACTTTACCAACATGAGATACTGATACAAACACTTTTGCTTGAGGCAATTTCCAGCCCCAGCTGTTCTGAACTGGGCTCAGCACAAGCAGAAATCCTGATTCTCACTCTTCCCAGGAGTTAAATCGTAGGTGTTCTGGTGCTGGGCTGTGGTCTGGGAAGGGTTATTATTATTTCTGAATTTCTGCTGTTATAATTGCAGGTTTGCTGTTCTGCCTGCATAAAATGTAAAAAATTAAAAGAGGCTTTATAATATTTCAGCTCTTTGTTTGGTTTTTTTTTTTTTTTTTTTTTAATGTGCTCTATGGCAGTAGAAAATATTTTTCACTTCTATATTTCAGTGTTTAAAAAAATCAGGATGGTGCATGAGAGAAACAAACACTGTTCAGTTCCTTTCCTATTCTGAAATTATCTGCATTGGCTTAAGAGAGTGGTGCTCTTCAAAAACTTCTGTATTTTAAAGAAGTGTTCCAAGGCTGAACTTTTATGAATGCCTTTTAGAAGCTTTTAAAAGCTTTTAAAAGAGCTTCTCTATTTTAAAGCATTTGTGTTATGGGGTTGTAATGGAAATATTGACATAATGGTGATAATAAAAACTACATCAAAATGCTAATAGTAATAGAGATGCAAAAATCCTGTTCTTGTGCCTCACTGGTTAAAATTACTTCTTCAGCCCACCAGGCTCTGGCACAGACCTCCCCCTGCTAATTGTTATGGTAGTACCATTTGATAAAGAATTTCCACTAACAATCTATGGATGTGCCTCTTTCTGCCCCAGTAGTGCTCCTCTTGGGGAGGGAGAGAAAATCTCTCTCAACATAGGAATTATCACTGAAAATATTCGGTAAAAAGTTGCTGTAATTGTGGGTTTGCAATGGCAGCATGTAGATATGAAACACTAGCAGCAAGTGTGGGATAAGAAAGAGAAAAGGAAGAAAAATAACATCTAGGCAGAGCTTTGCCAGAGCAATCATGCTGGCTGTCAGTTAGATGAATTGTTTTTACTGTATGCTTTTACTGGTTTGGGGGTTTCTTTATTATTTTAGCACCTGTTTTCTACCTACTTCTACTTAGAAGATCAATGAAGCTGATGAAGGCCTTGGAGCACAACTCTAAGCAGGAGCACCTGAGGGAGCTGGGGGAGGTCAGCCTGGAGAAAAGGAGGCTCAGAGGATACCTTCTCAGTCTCTACAACTCTCTGACAGGAGTTTGTCACCAGGTGGGGGTCAGGCTCTGCTCCCAAGTGATGGGATGAGAGGAAACAGCCTCCAGTTGCAGCAAGTGGAGTTTTAGATGGGCCATCAGGAAAAAATTTCTTCATCAAAAATGCTGTTAAGCAGTATAACAGGCTTCCCAGGGAAGTGGTGGGATCACCAGCCTTGGAGGTGGCACTTGGGGACATGGTTTGGTTGTGGGACCCAATGATTTTAAACATCTTTCCTACCCAAATAATTCTATGATTTTACAAATTTTTGGTCCATCCAGAAATTTTCCTCTGTTGACTTGAAACTTTTAATCCCAATTCTCTGTTGTTCACACCGGTGTTTACATTATTTGTTTCCTTTGCTCAGGAAAGGGATCAGACAGCACAGCTTAATAGAGTAAATATGTTACCCCACTGTGATATACTGGTGAATGTATAAGGCATATCTCAGCACTGTCGTGGATTAGGAAGGCAGGATATGCAATAAAAATTTTACAGCAGGGAAGTTGTGTTTACTGACCTGTATAAGCTTCAGGGATTTCACACTACAAGGGTGGCAATAGATTTGTTTTGTGGTGCATGGACCACTCAAACCCAGAATCAATACAAGTGGGGTGGTGTGCCACTCTGGCATGGACTGGATTGAGCCATCCCAGGCAATCTGATTTACACTCATAAGTGCTCTTGTTCTGTGCTTTAATGTCTTGCAGCAGTGAAAAATACAGGGGACTGCACAATCCTCCGAAAACGGAGTGATCTCTCCAGTCTCAGCTGACTACACACGGTGTTTGCAGCAGGAGCTCTTATTCCAAGTGCATGCATTGGAAACTCGAGAGCCCCAAGGCACTGAGCAGCACAAGAGCCACTGGTGGATTTGCATATCCATCTCCATTACCAGGGAGCCAAGGGCTAGATTCTGTCAGGCAGCGCAAGGTGTGAGCCATATTCCCACTAAATATATTGCTCAAGGAGCACGTCATCTTTGAGAACTGGTCTCATAACTCTCAATTATGCCATTAAATGTTCACAGTAGTCCACAGCTGTAGCCTCACTCCTTGGAATACCCAGTTTCAAAAAGAGATGAGAGGTAAGAACTTTATACACCTGCAGGGAAGCAGAGCAGGATTTAATCTGTCATCTCTGGGTGGATACACTCATTGCAGAACAGGTGGAGCTATTTTTGCCTGTCTGAGGATGAGAATCCCCTCATCATCACCATCTTCTCTCATAGCAAAGGTTAGTGGGCTGAACTTGATGTTCTGGAGAGTCCAGGGAAGCTACTTTTGCAAAGGGATTCCTGCAGTCTCACAGAAATCTTTGCCCTGTTCACCTCAATCCTCATTTGGCACAATCAAAGCTGATTTTCCAGGGCTAGGCATTGCTTTGTTGCTCATTTTTTGTCTGGATTAGAATGTTCCAAATTTACCTAGAGAGCATAATGATGTCTGATAAAGATCTTCGTGACTGTCTACAACCACCCCTGTCTCACCATTAATTAAAATATCCTGTCATGCTGAGATTTGGGGCTTCTCTCTGGGGCCACCAGATCCTGTAGTTACCAGCCCTGGCAAAGTTAAAGTGGGGCTTGACTTTCCACACCCTTGCTCCTTTTTTGTTGTACTGGCTTGCATTTATGGAATAGAAACATCCAAGGAGGCTGAGATTGATGACCTATAAAGCACTAAGATGTTGGCATGAAGATTTATAGGACAGTTTGTCAATTATATGAAGTTAAGACAACAAACTGAGTGGAGCTGAACACAACACGGCTCCTGACACAAAAAGGAAATTGTGTGAAAAAAATATTGTGTCTTGCTCTCCCAGGACTCGGAAAGGTCTTCACATCTGTTGTCTGTGTGAGCTGTGTTGTGTGTCTGGCCTTTGCAGCCAAGAAGAGGCTCTGCATCTGTTCCAAAGGCTGGATCCCTCCTGGAAACCCTGACCCAGCTCTGGCAGATGCAGCCCAGCCAGAAGGAACCCGGCCCCCAGCTCTGGCACAGATGTGGGCTCTGGTCTTGGCTCTCCAGTGGCTTAGGAGGATGGACCTCTCTCATCCCAGCACCAATGTCCAGCGTGCTGGAGATGCCCACAGATTACAATTTTTTCCTTTGAGTTTCCTGTTTTCCCTTCTCTGACTGCCCTGCTTCATTAATTTTGGCCAAGATGTGCTCAGGAGCCTGCTCTGAGGCAAATGAATTCTTCATTTTGAATCTTCAGCAGTACATTCTTTTCAAGGGCACACACATATATAACATGTACAATATATTGAGTTGGCTTTTCTACAAACTTATGTACCCACCAGCCTGTTAAATAAAAGCAGAGTGGTATCAGACAGGTTTTTGACAAATCTCTGGTTACTTCAAGCTATTACAGGAAGGTTAGAAAGAGGTTTATTAAAGGCATTAATTGCTATAAAGATTTTGTGCTTATTATCTCATGGAGCTTTTGTTGTGTGGACACAGTGCTAAAGAGGTTCTTCTCAAAGAGAGTGTGTTGGTTTTAAGACACAAAAGGTTGTGTTGTTTTTAAGACACAAAACTTGAAAGATGAAAAAGATTTTATATCACATTTGTTCCAAAGAGATGGGCTTTTATACCTTGAATTTTTATTTCTATAGAGACAAGAAAATGAAACGAGAGATTATGTGGAAAGGATAGGAAAGAGAAAGAATGGGATCCACTTGGAGTAAGGGGAAATGAGATTAAAAGATTATCAAGAGGATGGCTCAGATCAGATGCAATCATGACTGTGTGCATTCCTAAATTCCTATATTTTAATTAGAGAGTCAGAACTGCTTTGCCAGCAGATGAAGTTTTCTAAAGAATGCAAACACAACTAGCCTTGCAGATAATTTGAATCTGTGGTACAAGCGGTTTATGAAAAATATGAACACAGATTCTATATGAATGTAATTTTTAAGAAAGGGTTGAATAAAAGTAGAATTAGTCCACATAATCAAACACCGTCCAGATCCCAATATTTTGTAAGTGATGGTAAATGGCTTTGTAAAAGAAACATGGACTGACTGGAAAAGTCATGAATCCCTACGGATTCAGAGAGGTAAAACTTTTTAATTCTGTTTACCATACACTGTGTATTTAAGGAAGTTATGCCTTCACTTGAAAGTTTCAGCTCTGCTTTAAAAATTGGGAAGTGCAATACGTGTTCCGACATGAGTCCTAAAAGCTCTGTAGCTATTTAATAAGTAACTGTCAGCATTTCATCTTTGGCATTTTGTGGTGGATACTGAGAAACTAAGTGGTGCCCACGTTACGTGCTAGGACAATTTTGTGTGTGAAATGTGCAATGCTTAAAATGTACTGAAACTCGCATGAGGAAGTGCTGCAAGCCTTAGGATTCCCAAACAAATCTCATATGTATTAATTAAGATCTCTTTAAAATGGTCTGGCTTGAAGAGAGAGAGCATCTACCTGTATTTTCTCCTTCATGAAACAGCAGTAGTGACAATTTAAACTCCGCATTAGGGAAAAAAACAATTCTTTTAGATTCAATTCAAACCAATTCAGAGAAGAATTCTTTTGATTTTATGGCTAATATTGCATTCTCATGTATTCAGCTCACCAATCCAAATAACTATATACCTATTTATGTATGAGGGGAAAGGCATCCATACAGGGAGGCCTCCCTATCTTTGGAAATTGCTCCCACCTGTGTGTACTGGATTTGGACTTTAAACTGATGAACCATTTACTTCAGAGAAGATTAAACCACTGGGCTCAGAGAACCTGCTATCTTCCTCAGAGCTTGCATAACTAAGCTGATAAGGAGAAGTTGTTTTTTATCACAGAATTGTGTGTCTGCAAGGGCATAGCTGGTCTTAAAAATTTTACCCTGGCCTCCATGAAAGCAATAACAATTCCCAGATGCACTCCATGTCTTGAAGGTAGACTATAAGGGATGCTCCAAAGGTCTCATGAGGTGGTGGGTGCATCAATTACATTCTATACTGCAGGATCAAATGGAACAAGTACTAGTCAACTTGCAAGTAGCAATATGAGTGGAATAATTAGATTAGTTTATTTTATACTGGAAACATTAGTCTTCTGGGAAGCTTGAAACTGCAGTAGCAAGGTTATCTCATGCTATCTCTGGATTAATGTACACGTGTTTACCTAGGAAAAGCTTCAGATACAAAGAAAAATTGAAAAGGCTTCACTTACAAAAACAAGCTCAAATTAAGATCAAATTCAGTGACTCATGAAAGTTATCTTAAATAATACAGCAGGAAGGCATTAGTAGACAAGAAATAATTGTTTGGGCCATTACAACCACCAATACTCTCCTGCCCCTGCCCAGCTCTAAATCGAGCAGTTTATCTTAATTATCAGCCAACATAGAATTGGCTAGACCAAGACCAAATCCCTATTAAGCTCTCCTGTAATGTGTCTTCCAACACAGAACCACAGCTCCTCAGACCACACAGAAACCTGCTTAAAAGGCAAACAGCCCTCCCGGTACTTTGATAACTCATAATTCAAGAGCTGGAGGAATTTATCTCCCCTCAGTGCTCAGTAACATGAGGTTGGGGGGAAGCAGTAAAGCCCAGAGATCACTTACCTTTTTTTTTTTTTTTAAATTCATCATTATTCATCCAGGACTTAAAAAACTCCCAAACCCATGAGGACTTTTTTTTCCTTCTAAGACAGAAAGTGTAACAACAGTGTTAATCTGCTGGGGACTTTTTACATTTAAGCTGCCAAAGATAAAAATTAATGAGGTGTGAAGAGATGCAGCCTTTTACATCTGTCTATCAACAACTTAAATATGGGAAAAGAAAATAATCTACTTGAATAGCATCTGATTGTGTGCTTTATTTTGATTCCTATCTTGGTTCTGAGAGGCACTTAGTGCATAGAAAAAGAGAACACTTAATATCTGGCAAGACCAGCCCGTGTGTCGCAGCAGCTCACAGAGCATTAATTTTCAAGGACAAAATCAAAAAGAAATGTTGCTGCTAATTTTTCTTTGAAAGTTCCAGCAGAAAGCAGATGCAGTGGAGCAGGATGGCATCCAGGGACAGGTTCCATGACCTGAGATGCAAGTGCTGGCAGCACGTGTGGGACCTGACATTGGAGCTGTTTGCTCTGGTTTGTGTCTCAGTTGAATCTGTTTTTATTTGCTGTTACAGACTAAGGGTTCAACCTGATTCAGCAAACAGTTTTATGTTGGTTTGAACTGTAAAAGGTCTTTGATGATTCCTTCTGTTCCTCTCCAAACAATTAAATTCTGTAGACCTCAAACTTTCTTTTTAGAAATATTATTTTCCTTAGAATATTTATTGTTAAGATGAAGTAAAGAACATTCCAAATGTTCATTCTTTTGCCTCTGGAGCTCTGTAATAATCCTGAACCATGTTGGAGCTACTGTTTTGGGTTTCTTTTTAAACTTGTATTAGTACATGAAGCACATTTTTCATCCTTACCTTGCACCAGACCCCCCAATTTTAATTAACTTCTTTAAGGACTTCATTCTGTAGCCACTGACATTAATTAGGAAGTTCCACTAACTTTTAGCTATCAGTCACTGCGCTTATTTGGGGCCAGATTCACCCAGGGGACATGTTACAGAATTACCCGCTGAAAATACCTGAAGGTGAGCCTGAACTTCCACCTGCCTTGCAAACACAGCTGCTGGACTCAGGGGTGCCAGGAGGGCTCTTCCTCTGCAGCACCTGAGCCTGGGCTGATGAGAAGCAGTTTTTAAAAGGTGCTGAAAAGGTGGCCAGAGGGTGCTTAAGTGTTTTAGGGCTGGTTCCTCAGCTCTTCCAGGCTGTGGGGTTCACTTTGAGGCCTGCAGCACAAATATTTGCTGACTGCCCCAGCTAATTCTCCTCTCTCAGCTGCCCTCTGACCTTGCAGGGGTCTGTTGTGCTCTCCTGAGCTCTTGTGGCTGCAGGGGAGGAGGCTCAAGGCCTGTGTACAGGTAGGAAATGTCTCCTGTGAGCCTGGCAGAAGGTGTGGAAGAGGATCCTGCTTTAACAATTAAGGCTTTCACTGCAGAAAAAAATCAGACTAAGTTTTAGTCTGAGCTTATTGTAGCTATTGTGGGCTAAAAAAGCCATTAGACCAAATAAAAGTTTGTTTGGATGATTGAATTGAACTCTCCCTGGTGTTGGAGAGTGACACTCATGAGTCGCTGATGGAGATGGAGCAGTTTGGCACAGCAGAACTGGAGTTACAGCCTCCAGGGTGAGTAACCAGTGTTTCTTCATTGATTTTTTTGGTGCAGGTGGTGAAAGTTCAGCTGAGCCTTTCGGAGCTCTGACTCCCTATCAATGTTGTGATTTGGGTGCTCTGTCCTGCCTCAGCATTCAGAAAGGTGCAGCCTTCAGAGACTGCTGGCATGAACACAGTGCTTTTGTGGAGGTCTGTGGTTATTTTTTGAGTGTCTTTGTCAGGGCAGATGGAATGTTTGCCCTGCCAAGCTAACAAACTGGGAGCTTCATGTGCATATTTGAGTGCTTGTGTAAATAAGTCAGTTTTGAGAAGTAAGCAAAGCAATCTCTCCTCTTAGGGAGTTTAATAAAGGGAGTGGGCATTTCAAATACACTTTTATTTTTGCTTGTAGGAGAAAAACTCAATTAAGTAGTATTTATCCTAGGCAGTAGCAACAGTTGTTTTATCTCTTTGTCCAGATCCTTTCTGTCACGTAACAAACTTGAATAAAGCTCATAGCTTCTAGTATTTTTAATTACTTTTGTTGCATAACTGGGCAAATCCCCATTTTGAAACAGGCTTGCAATATTCTTGAACTGAGATCATAAAGAAGCAACAGCAGTTGCTTAAGTGTATATAGATTGCAAATATATTTTAGACGTGTTTTTAGAAACTGATGCCTATTTTGGAAAACACTGAGAACTTTATCTACTGCATATGGTGGGTGTCACAGCTAGCTGTTTTTTAAAATTTGAACTTATTCTGTGATAATTGTTTATTTCCTGCGTTCATTAACAGGGTAGCTTTTTTTTAAAGCAAGGCCAGATGAATTGAGCAAGAGGGCAGAATAAAGTTGAAGTCTGTACTATTTTTGTCCAACAGTCATTAATCAAATGCATTTGGAAACAAATAGTGCCTTGATTTACTTAAGCAGTATTATGCTGATGTAATTGCATCAGATTTTGAGGAGGTTCTCTCATTTATACTAGTCTGAGTAAAAAGGAAAAGCAGGTCTTGGATCTACCTAGCAAAATGCAGTTGGTTTGCTAGGAAGACTGGATAAAATGTAGATATCACACAGGCACTGTGCCTCTAGCTGCTGTGCTTACCACCAGCAGCTCAAAGAGAATTATTTAATCCTTGTTTGCATAATAACTTCTGATAAATAATTCAAGAACGTATGGCCTAAAGTTTTTTTAAGGCAGTGCCTGAGGGAGAAACATGATTCTGTTCCAGTTTTAACAAGGAGCCAGGAACCCCAACAGAGTTGTTAGAGCCATATTCAGGCTCCTTGGACATGTTTTGGTGTAAAAGGTACAGTGAAATGCAGAAGAGGACTTCAGGATATTTCGTGGGGAGTTGTCACAAGAGGAAACGCACCTCTGTTCAATCAAATATTGTGTGTTTGCAGTGGGAGAAGTAGCAGCAGGCTGGAAGGTCCCTCTTTAGCAACAGCGCTTAATGGTGTAAGCCATTAAATCAAGTGTCTAGAGAGTGGTGTTCTGAAAAATTAATTTTTAAAAATTATTTTTTATGCCTTGTACAACAAGGTGCTTAATCCTGTCTGGATGATAGCAAGTGCTTCAAATTGGCTCTTTTCCCCCCCTCTTTCTGTTTATCTTTACAATGTTGAAGTCATCCTGATTAAGTAATGAAAATGTTGTCACCTTTGGCTACTTTTTGCCTTCATTTTGTGTGTTTGGGGGAAATTATTTATTTATAGGACCAAACCAATTCTGTTAACAAACATAATAACTTGAATTTATCTCTGTCAGATGGAGTCTGATACCCTTATTACTTGCATCTGTTTACTGCAGTGAGGTTTGCTCTGAGTTAATATGTTGCTGAATGTGAATAGAGAGGCTAAATCTGGTCCTTACATCATTGATCTGTAAGGGGGAAAAAAGTAATTATTATCCCTGACAGCCTGGGGGCTATCATGGTTATTTGAAAAATATTTGTTCTCAGTCTGTCATGGTTTTTGACATCAATACCTACAATGCCACATACAAATCTCATAACTACAATCTCAACAGGTGCTTGTTTCGATTTTGTGCAAAATCTTTTTTGTTTTTGGTCTGACCTGATTTTTGTTTGGTTTGTGTTTTAGCGGAGTTTTATTTGGCCATACTCTTCCATCAACCCTGGTTTTGCTTTTCTATCTAAAAGATATCAAAATCAGTAAAGATGATGTCTGCCTTCATAGCAGATGGATCCATAGAAGTATACCTGCAGCAATTTGCTTCAAATTTTCAGCTCCTTAGCAAGTGCAACAGTGTGGTAATTTCCCTACTGTTGTGCTCTCTAGGCAGTTCTGATTTATATTTTGGTTATCTCAAGGAAGATTTTTGTGAAGATGGAAACCAATGAAATATCATAACGAGCAAATTATTAACTTTATACTCATGATACATAATATAAATTAATGCTGATTTTAGTATAATACAGAAAAAGGGAGTTACTGCTGAAGTTTTATGGTTTGGTAGGAAACCATATTCTTGGGAATGTGCTGTTTGTTTTTATCTGATGCTGATAACTGCCCTGAATGTTTTGAGGGCTTTTTGGTCTTAGGGTTAGGGGGCCTTTTTTTCATGAACTTTGAATGGAAGTAATCAATTTGGCATGAAATTAGTTGTCTTTGCAGAAGGCTCAGAAATGAAAAAAGGGCAAATCTGGCAGGAGGACGAAGTAAAACGTGACTGTAGTAATTGTTCAAATGTTTTGCCAGGCACTTCCAGGCAGGCTGCTGAAATAAAAGTGCAGATGACAGCTGTGTATCTCCAGGTGAGGTTGATTCTGTTTGAAGATCTGGTTTTGTTCTATGTAGGCAATTTGGCTGTTTGAATTCCAACAAGGAGAAACCTTACGTGTACCATGCTTTATGTTCAGCTTTTTCCTCTGTGTTTATTTGCAGAATTCCCATTGAGACTCTTCTGTTACAATGTTCCCTGGAAAATCCTTTGGTATCTCATGCTGTGCTTCTTTCAAATCTGAGGTGTGACAATACCAGTTTAATCTCTCCATCTGTTGATGGCAGAAGATCAATGCTGTAAAGTTGTGTGTTAATATAAACCTCTGGTGTGTTTTGTTTGACATTTGCATTATTTCTGTCTTTCTGATTATGAAAAGGGAGACTGCCATAGGACCTGGTTATACCAGCAATTTCAGAGTCTTGTTTTTTCTACTGCATCACATAGGAGTGATCAATAAGATATTATACTTGTACTTCATGTTAAGGATAAGGGAAATACCACTGAGTTTGGGAACTAGGTGTCTCCTAGCTGCTTAAGAAATTTGAGAGTCTGGGGGGTAAAGCACATTTGTTGCTTAAATATTAAGCATGTTTTATGCTGGCGAAAATCCTTCCTTGGTTCCTTGGAAACTAGACTGTAACTTCAAGTTTTAAGTGAAGAACCAGACTTTGTGTATAACTAGATTGTTAGCCATGGCTTTCCCACTCCACTTTGCTCACAGAGACCCATTTTTGTAGAGGTAACCCAACAACAGAAAAGCACATTAGGTGGTTCAAAGATAAGTACAGAAGCTGGTTGTCCTCGATGGCATTGTTTTTTGGGCAGGGGAGGAAGTTTGCTTGGGTTGTTTTTTTTTTTTTTTTTTTTGNGTTTTTTTTAAATGTAGACCTTAACATCAAAGTGTAGTCCCAGTTTTATTATTTTCAAGGACGTGCAATTTCCTTGTCCATTACAGAAATATTGAGCTTATCTGAGGTACGATTTTTAACTAATGCCTTAATGAGTTCAATGATTTTCATCTCCTGGTTCTAATTTGTTTTCATTCTACTCTGGATTCGCATAAGGCTAAAAATGGGCCCACAGCCAATTACTCTTTGGCTCAAGTGGTATCTGGAGCTCCTGTCTGATGTTTGTCATCCAAAGCCATGTTCATGTCCAAAAAATTATCTCACATTAGAAAGGAAGGATGCATTTCAATAGGAATTCCAAGAGCAATTAGGAGTAGTTGGCTTTAAGTGTGCAGTTACAGTTCTATGATAAGTATTTATAATTTTCCATGAATAACTGCAAGGCACAGGTTATTGTGGTACACACTGTCAAGGGAATGATGCTGTCTACAGGTTCCAGCTGCTGAAGTTGGATAATAGACTTCTCCTCTGTCTCAGCTTTTAAGAAAAAAAGAGAAAGCCTTCCCCATATGATAGAAAATACTGGAGCAGCAAGAGTTAAACTGTTGGGGTGAGCTTGCAAATCAAACATTGATTGCAATTTGAAAGTCAAATTATATTGCATCATTTGAATCCACAGTATTTCTAGAACTGGTAAAAGACAATGCCCAGTTGCTTTTTTTATTTCAAGTGAATGTTCTTTACTCTCATTTCTGTGAACTTTCTACCCAGGAGGTTATGCAATGGAAATGTTGCTTCTTCCCTACTGAAACCCCGGGTGTAATGTGTATCTCGCCCTTCAGAAATGCTGTTTGTATATATGTATATAGCTTAAGACAGCAAAGTGTGTCTAAATAAATAAACAAAAGTGTGGTTTTAACATCTTCCATAGAAATTCTGCATTGCAGGCAGCTGCAACCTGTTCATAGCCCATAGGGATGATTTTAGTCAGAGGAAACAAACACTCCTAAGCAAACACTATAAAGTATATATGTTTGAAACTGTGTTTGACATCACAGAAGTTTTGTTACCTTTTACAACTCTAAACAAAAGAAGAAGTAAACTCAATTTAACTGTAACATTAAGAAATTGGGAAGCACTGGTTTTACAATATTTTGTCTTTTTAATCCTTCTCCCCACTTTCTGTGCTGCTTTACTTGAATTAATCTTGTTTAAATTCATCTTGGACTGCACCTGATTATAAAGATGAATGCATTGCTTATTTTCTGGTTAGCTACACAGGTTTGTGAGACATGTTGGGTCACTTACATGTTTTAGAATGAATGGACTCTCTGTTTTCTGAATGTGGGTATACTTTTAGTTAAAATTAGATCAGCCTACTGTGTGCAAAGGTGAAGTTAATAAAGAGTGATTCAGACAATTTTCATTGTCCCTCTTTGTTGCAATGGAGCAACTTCTTTAAGTGGTCATTGCCAGCTGGGAGAAAGGTTTGGCATTTTTGGGCCTGGCAAACACTTGCACTGCCCTGCATCATCATCACTGTTCAGCTCAACAGCCTCTAACCAGTGCCTGGAGAAGGAAAACCCTCAGAGTTAACAGTGTTTATCAGGTTGTGTGCAGTTGCATTGAAGATCATGTGTTCTGATCACTTATGCAAGTGAGTAATTTTATTCACACCAGTGAACCCCATGACTTTGGGGAGACTGCTCACAGTGGTTTGCCAGCTTGAGGCTGCCATGTGTAAATTATGGCTGCTGGATGTTTTATAATTATGCATTTTTAATTAAATATTGCATCCCAAAAATAAATTATATTTCTCGAGAGCCAAAGAATAATATGATACATAACATTACTTGGATGAAGGGACAGGGGTTGCAGGAAGAACTGTCATCATATTTTCTAAGTGACATCAATTTGTGTGGCTAACATTTTAGTAATAAAACTCAAAATGTAAATCTGTAGCCTGCTGTGAAGGGATGTTCTACAGTTTCAATGAACACTGCAGGATTTCCTCATAAATATTCATTAAAGAGAGCCTTGCTGAAAATGAAACTTAAGTACTTAAGGTAATGGAATAAAAGTTGTTGAGAAGCTCTTTTAGGCATGTTCAAAAACAGGATAGGAAAGAAAAGTTAAGTAGCATGAAGTTTGATTTGCTCTTTTGTGTTGAAAGATGTTAAAAGCACTATAGAGTTAATGGCAGTGAAATACCTTGTTCTACTGTTAGTGAAGCCACATTAGCTTTTGATGGAAATACTGTAGAATTTCTGTCTCCTTGGACCTGTGTTCAGTTACATCCTTCCATGGCGTTATAGTGCCAGGGTTTTTGTTTCTTCATATCAAGAATACAATCCATGTGATTGTGTATAATATGTAATCATTGTGAAGGTCATCAGTAAGGTTTTGTTTACTTTTTTTTTTTTTTCTTTTAAGACCCCCCAGAAAAGAGTATAACTTTTGTATTTGTGTCTCAGGGTGTGGTCCATATTTAGCCAGATGGCATTTCTGGAAGTTTTGGCAGGATACCAAGAGAGCTATAGCTTAAAATTTTAAGTGCCAGCTCTGTCTCCTTAAAATAAGGAGGCTGTTGGGTACTGCTGGGCTGCTGATCTCCAGAGATTGGCTTTCTTAGAAAAGGGTGTCTTTCGAAATAGGGAGAACTTTGCAGGATGAGAAAAATTCAAATAAAAGCTGAGAAAGGCAAGTTTCTTCCTTGCACCTAGAATGAGGAGACTTTTCCTTCTACTTTTTCTTTCTTACATCCAGCAGTTTTCAGTGTCTCTGTGTGTTGGAGAACTCATGCAAAATTTGGGTTCCCAGGTGAACATACTCGTATTTGTCCCCAGGTTCTGCTCCCTTTTTGTCTTGGGCATCTCAGTGCCTTGAGTTATTGGTGCCTCAGGCTCTTGGTGCCTCCTGTGCTTTTCCTGCATTTTGTGCTCCAGAATGTCTCCAAGCTGAGACATCCCCAATTCATTTGAGTGCAATAACCTGAAAGAGGATGGAAAGAGCAGGTTTTTAAACCCAATTTGACACTGAACTTGCTCAGAGCTGACTCTCCTAGATTGCAGCCATGCCTCTTGAGAAGCAGACAGAACAGGTGTCAGAACAGCTCCTCAAGTAAATGTGGACACTTGGAAAGGCCTGAGCTGATTGGGATTGAGGGTCTTCTACTGCCAAATCAACCTTGTGGGTACTCTCACCCTGCTTTGGAAAGGAGAGCATGAGGGAGCTGAATCTTGAAGAAAACATTTTTGGACAAGTGCGTGGCATCTCCATGGCTGAGCTGAGAAATTTTCCCCTGCTTATCTCAAGTGAAAAGCTGTCTGCTGAAAGAACAGGTAAAGTCAGTGTTTCCCCTGACATCCCATGCAGTTGGCATTGCTGCAGAGTTGCATTTAATCCTTTCCTGATGCCTTCATAGCTGGTTTAGTCCGTGTTCAGATAAAGGCTGCACATATTGTGTCATGCTGTCTGGAGATAGGAAAGGAAGTGATCATCTTGCATATAATGGAAGCATACAGGATTTTGTATACATTAAACCATTACTGCTAGTCTTTGACACAAACTATCAGCAAATAATATATATTTGCATACCATGTAATTCTTCAGTTATTTAAAGTGCTGCCCTGGTTAAAATCTCTGGGTAAATCAAGTTAAATGTTGCAGGGCAAAGTGATTCTTATTTCTCATTAAACTGGGGAAAAAAAAAAAAAAATATTATGGATTAAATTTCAGCAAAACTTCTGTTACTGAATTTGCTCTGCTATTTTAAAAATAATTGCCAGAGAAGACAATGATTTTTATACAAAGAAAGGTCC
>VWZN01013333.1:442246-458480 GCA_013396955.1 Regulus satrapa
ATCTCATTGATTTTTTTTTTTTTCCTCCCCAAGCCCAGCAAGGTGAGACCTGCAAATCAGGGGCAGACACAGCACATTCCTGATGGCAGCTCTTGATAGTTTTGCTGTTGCTCAGCCCAGGCAGAGACCTCCTGTCTGCAGTAGCTCTCACAAGCAGCAGGGAAGGGGTAGGAGAAGACCTGAGGTTGTGGAGGGGCTGCTCCTGGTGGAAATTATCAAAATATCTTTCTTGAGACCTGATGGCAGCTGCCTTGGCAGTGTCACGGAGCAAGAGACTTTTTGTATTGATGTGTTATCCCTCTTATTCCTCACCAGTATCTATATAATAGAGCTGCACTTCAATTCTTGTAGACTTTCTGAGTTTTTTGTTCTCTCTGTCTCTTAGTATTCTGCGGAAGCTCACATTGCTAACTAGTCATGACAAGTTTCTCTTCTTTTAAATGTTACACAGGCTGTGACAAATGCTCTTTTTCTCTCTGTATATATCGCCTGCAAAAAAATACGAAGGTGGGTTGTGGGGGAACGCATGAGGATATATACTCTTGTGACACAAAGAATAACAGATGCAGTATTTTGAATCCTTAATGATTAGTCTATGCTGTGTCAGTTTCTACTACCCTTTGGAATTTTGATGCCATCATTTTGAAACAATCACATATGTAGTAATTATGAGAATAAAGTAATGCAGGTAGTTTATCCTTTTCCTGCTCTTCAAAACAAGAGTATTGATTTTTTTGAAGTCTTCATTTGAGAGTATTACTGAATTTTGAAGTCCTCCTTAGTGATCTGTTTACCTGTAGAGCTGCCATTTTAGCTTGTTTGTTGACTGTAGCGTCCTAACTAAACTTTCTGAATTGCCATTCTCAGCTGAAGATGTATCAGAAGATTGAACAAATGACCTTTACAGTGTAATAACATCCTTTGGCCATCAGGAATTAGTGTGTTGCATCTATCACTCCTGCAGGCCTTGAGGTGTGTGTCTGGTTCTGTAGTGCCATTCCTGTAATAATTGTTACAGCCTGGAGAGACAGACTTCTCCCTTCAGTGTAGCTACCACTGAAATTGGTACTCTTGTTTCAGCATTATTATTACTACCATGTGTTATGTAGGTGATCAAATAACAAAATGTATTTTTCAAATATTACTGACCTAATTTTTTTACTTTTTTTTTCTGCCTAAGTTGATTCTTATCCTGGTTGTTACCCCATGAATAATCTTTTGCTTAGACTAAGCAAGGTAGCTAAGGGCTTGGAAACTTGCTCTGAGGCTTTGCACTAATAATTAAAACACTCTATAAACTGCTGTACACAACAGGGTATTTTGGTGCTCAAGAAAGTTAACTCTCAATTGGAAAAACAAATATGTACTCATTGTTTCAAATAACAATTAGGAGGCGTTTTTAATAACGTACTCAAAACTTTACATGCTGTAGCTAATAAAATGGAATTTAGCTTATTAAGTACTTGTAAATGAAAGTCAAAGCTTTTATCTGCAGCAATTTGTAATGTATACTGTAAGAGAAAACAATGATTTACAATGAGAACTTCAAAGTGTCTGATTTAGGCTTCTAATTTTCAAGTTAGAGTATTTAGCATTCACAAACAAAAATGTTAGTTTGTGTAGGTTGATCTTGTAACTTAATTAAGGTACACAATCCCAGGATGCTATTGGCAGCCTCGTGGCTGTCAGTTGTTCTTAGTGCAGGTGTGATACTGACAAGGAATACTGAAATGCATGTTGCCTGAAGTTTTCATTTATGCCTCACCTGGGAAAGCACCATTAAAATCTGGACTGATTTTGAAACGAAGAGAAGTGACAGAACTCTTCGAGGTCTGACCATTAGGAAGAGAAACTAGAAATATTGCATTGGTCTTTGTCATAAATGACCAGCTGAAACAAATTTGAAGGAACTGATCCATTTTGGGAGTCAGTTCAGATGGTGCCAGCACATCCTCTGTCACTAAGGGCAGCACAAAAGGGTGAAATCACATTTTTGAAGACAGAGACTGTTGCTGGGCTTTGTGAAGAGGAGTGGTAAAAATGTCCCAGAGAATGAGAGCTGCTCTCTCACCACCTGCAGGGTGCCCATCTCATTGTCCTCAGGGTGAAAGCCACACGTGGTTAGGCCAACCATTCCTTGCGCTCTGTTTTGCCACTGCAGTTACACAACCCAGTTTATACAGATTCTTAAATATAATAATTATCTTTGTTTTAACTGTGCTTCTGCACTCTTGGATGTGCTACAGGAGTTGTTATAGCTCCAGGTAAGTAGGTTTCTAAAAACTCAATCACTCTTAGAGATCCGTGTTGTACCAGTCATCTCTGTTACCATCCCCACAGCTGTCTTGATGGAGCCTCAATTTAAAACAAAACTTTTGAGGTGTTTCAATGAGTTTACATCAAATTTTGTAGCTCATGAATTGTATATAATAGGATTTGAGCTCCTGTGTTGCTGAAAGGGAAAAGTTGGTTCTTTCACTTTGCAGTGACTCTCCCCCCCCCAGTAATTTATGTAATTGTTGAGCCTGAAGGAAGAGAGAAACTAAGAATAAAGTACATGTATGGATTCATCACAGAGACCGTGCCGTCAAAAGCAGTCAGGAACATCAAAGAACAGTCTTATTTACATTTAAAGCTAATTTGAGGATAGTTAGACTGCTGGTGACATTCCTGGTGTGTTTACTTGAATCTGAAATGTAGATGCTCCTTGGTTTGAGAACACTCTGTATGTGACTGTGTGGGCACTGGCAGCATTGTGATTTGCTTTCAAGCAAAAGTAAAAATGAACAAAGAGAGTGAGTCACCTTAAAAATGGGAGAATGACAGGGGAAAAACTTGGACAAGTATCTCTAGCAATAGACAAAAGTCAGGGAGGGTATGTCACTGACATCCAGATTATGCTTTCTTTCCCACAAGAGAATAAGAACACCATTTGAAAGTTGGACCATCCATTAAAAGAGATTGGAAACTCTTTTGGCTAAAAGAAGGCTAACTCAGTCTTCTGTGGCTTCTCACAGAAGTGTAAAACATTTGTGTCTTGCATTGTTCCATTTGTATCTTGTTTGGAAACCAGGTGTGGGAAGAAAAGCCCTTGTGCTTCTCACTGATTTTAGAAGGGTTGCTTTGTGTGTCTGTAGGAAGGCACCTGCCAGAGCTATCAAGCCCTGAATCAAAAATGATGCTGACCCATAGTCAGCCCCCATGAGAGACTGTCTGATGCTGCAGTGTGGGAGGGCTCTGGGGGAAGAATCTGACCAGGGGATGCTGCATTTGCAGGCGCTTTTCATTTCTAATGTCATTCACCAGTGTGGAAGCTGGAGCTGTTGCAACTATGAACTGTACCTCTTACAGCCACTCTCTGTGAAATTATTCTGAGAAACAGGAGATATATAGAAATAATAACTAGAAACCTTTTAGAAATCTGGGCAAAAAACCAGCAATACAGGACTTAGGTTTGATTATTTCAAATTTATTTGTGGGGATTCAGCTTAGACGTAATGCTTAATATAAATCTAATATTTGTATTCAGAATGAAATACTAATTAGCAAGGTGGGATAACTCTCTGCACCTCTCCTTCTCCTTTTAGTATCTGGTGAATGAAATGGAGTAGCTCTTAATGTGTTCTCATCCAATTACATTTGGCTAAAATTATTCATTGATCACTAATCATTGGCAGTTGTTTACACAAAACAGTGCTCGTATGCAGCATGCAGCATATTGAGGATTATTGCTATAATAGGAGCTAATCAATGAAAACCACTTGTGAATCTTTTAATGAGGTGATAGTGAAAGGGTTTTGTTTGTAGGTTTGTTTTTTGGTTTTTTTGTTGTTGTTGTTTACTGCAGCAATAGATTTCTCAAGCCAGACAGCTCTTTACATCCAGCGGGAAACTGGTTTTCAGCATTAGAACACAGGCACCATTTTTCTCTTTCTCTCTAATAATATTAAAGTTGAAAAACGATTATTCCAGTCCCCCTTTATTAAACAAGCTATTACAAAGCAAGTGAAGGATTTCTGCACCTTCAATTTTCCACCTAATAATAGTAAAGTATTTTCATTGTTGCCTTGACAATATTAATGCTGTTTTTTCCCAATGCCTAAAGCAAGGAGTCTCGCCATTTTCTTTGCCAGGTTGAAACAAATTGTGGCTTTAAACTTTAATATTAGAGATGGGTTTCTTTACTGGTTTTTACTATGATTTGGTTAATTCACAAGAGTGATATTCACCAGGAGACAAGATACAGAAATTGACTAAGTCTTGGGAAGAGCCTTTGGATTATTCTCAATAACACCAGTATTTTGGACTGAGACATACCCTAATTCTAGAACTCTGAGGTAAAATAAACATCTGTCAGATATTAGGCATTTAGGCAGAGTTAATGTCATTGGCCTACATATTTTCTAGTTTATCATGCCATTGTTCTGCCTTAAAGCTTCAGAAACATGCTCTGGTATTTTTGGAGGTGCTGTGTTCTCAAAGATCTGCTGATTTATTAGAGAACAGTGCATTCAGCACCCCTAAAAATAGATGGGTAAAGTTTTGGCTTCAGAGAACATTCATTTTTTGCAATCAGAAATGGGATGCAGAAATAACCCTCCCCAGGCATGTGCTCTGAATGTCAGGCTGCAGCTCACTCTGTTCCACCTCCAAACAGGAAGAAATCTAAGATGGAATGATCTTCACTGGAAGATCCTTAAGTTAATTCTTTTTAATTATTTATGCTGAAAATATTCCAAGTGTAACAGGAAGCTAAAAGTTCTTATATTATGCAGATTCAATGAGACTTTGGGGACAGCCATTAATATTTGCATGCTGGATAGTTTGGTTTGCTGCTTCAATTATCTGAAGCTTGATCGCTGTGTGTAATCATAATTTGTTCATAAAACTACCCAGGCCTGTCAGCACAGTGCCTGAAATTAAGCTTCTTCTGCTTGTGGAGAGCTTATGAAAAATTGAATGGCAGTTCATTTTCACAAAACATGACAAACATAAAAGAAATTATGAATTAATTTTAAACCCTGCTTAGCACAGTCTTATCAAATTGATGGAACCTTTTGTCTTAGAGAAGTCTGGCATTAGACCTGATAGGCTTAATTAGTATCAAGCATCTCAAAATGTCTATGACTGACAGGTTAGATCATTTGGTGTCCTCCCCCAACCTCCCTATGAATTGCAGTCTGAAATCTAACAGTTTTCATTAGGGAAGCTGGCTAACATAGGTTTCACACCTTTGCATCAAATTAAACACATGACAATGCTTCATCAGCAACAGTCATCCCAAAGACTGGCACAGCACACCAAATCAAAATAAATAAAGTCACATTTCCTGCTGCGGAGTCTCTTTGGATCTGAGATTAGTGTCTTGCTGTGGGAATATACTTGGGTTTGAATGTCAGCAGAAAGTTTTTGACTAGCACTTGGAAAAATTAACCAAATAGGCATCAAATGGATTGCTGATCATCTCCAATAAGCACTTTGGAGGCCATATAAATGGGAGTGTTTAATTCAAAAATTCTACCTCCTGTCAGTAGGATTGGAAAGCAGTAGGTACGTTACACAGGGATTCTTCAAATAATTATCTTCCTGGATTATGCTGAGGTAGAGCTGTCCCTACTGTGAAAATAAGGATTTGAGTCCCAAATATTTGGCTAGAAAGTATTAACAGATATTATCTGTCTCCTAGAGAAAGGGGACAAAAAGTAGAATGATAATAATACTTAGGGATGTTAAAGGTAAGTTTCTAGATTCTCCTTTTCTCTCTTTGAAGTGAAGCCTTGTAATTAATTGCACCAATTTCCTCATGGTATTTCCTGGACTGTGGTGATGTAACAGAAGCATTATTAGACCCATAGAATTGTAGAATAAGTTTTGAATCTTTGCATTTCTCATATTCCTGGATATTTTTAGCAATATCTGGAGAAAAAGTTGGGTATCCAGAAAATATTGCATAAAGTTGTGCTCATGGAAAAGCTACTAAAGCTTAGTTGAATTTGGACTGTAAAATCTTAAATCTAGCTATGTAGCAGTCAAACTATACCTGAGATTTGGGTATTGATCAGATAATCACAGTGGTGCTGAACCCTTGGTCTGTGATATATTTTGAATCTTTCAATAAAGACACTTCAATTTTTTGTTGATATTTTCTGGACTTTCAGTCAGGTTCAGCTATGCTTCATCATCTTTGCTTCTACTGGCATTTAACTCCCATTGGAGTTACTGGGATAATTTCCTGAGGAAGGAGGACAAGTTTAGACCTATTTCATTTATTTCTTTTTTTATATGCAAAAAGAGGAAAAAGAATTAAACTGCCCTCAAGTATCTGAAAGGAGAAATAAGGTAATTTTTTTTGCTCCTCAGTTCTGCAAATTTTTTTCCTTTGCCTTTTTTTTTGTTTGTTTGTTTGGGGTTTTTTTTGTTCTCTCTCCTTCCCCCCCCCATGAGTCTCCTGGTTCGCAGAGTCTCAGATTGCCTTAAATTCACATTGCACTGGTATAAATGGGTATGGTTTATACACCTGCAGGAGGCAGGACTTTGAACAGTGTGATCATGTTTAGGATTGATTATGTTGAGGAGATATCTCAAAATCTGTTCTACTATCCTGAGCTTTCCATGAACCTTTCTGTGACTTTCATCATGTGTTTCTTGTGTTTGTTGTGTGAACACTGGATATCCCTGTTGTTCCTACTGTGGTTTTTACTGCCTGGCCAAGGCATAAATACTCCACAAATAAGCAACTTTTCTGCATTCCAGGTTGATCTTTTATCTTCTTTCATATATGTTTTGACCATTCTGGGCTGTATTTACTTTTCCTTTTACTATTAAAAGGAATCTACTGTAAACTGAGGAGAATGGCCGATTTTGAGAAGGCTCTATTCTTTCATATTTTTATGAGAATATTTTTGTGCTGGTAGCTGTGCTCTCCCCAGAGGAGCCTTGGCTTAACTCTAAACTCACTTGTCACTGCTACTCTTCATTTCTCATCATTTCCAGAATTACTGTACTGTAAAAGTAATTTCTGAAATATCATCACAGATTAAGACAAAGCTTTTTCTTTTGATATCATATAGCTCAGAGAGCCTTGGTATGTCTAAGAGACATGTTTGTGTCAGGAGAAGAACGGTTTTTAACTTCTATTTCAGATTTAATAGTGACTAAAAGCATTTGCTCATTATGCAGCTACCGGCCCACAGAGCCTTTCCTACATATATTGTTGGTAATGAGAAAAATGCTTTTAATTTTTTTTTGTGATGAAATTACAAGAAATTCAACTAATAATGCACAACTTCACTAGTTGAGGGTTAGCTCAGGCCATGTGCTGCTCACTGCTGGAGTTGTCCTCATCGCATGCCTTTGATTTCCAGCAGCAGGGCAGGGATGGGTCCTGCACATTTTCTGCATCTTTGAAAATTTGCTATTCTGCAAAATGCAGGCGTTTTGGGGTTTTTTGTTTGTTTGTTTTTGTGGGGTTTTTTGGTGGGGTGTTTTTGGTTGGTTTTTTGTTGTTGTTTTTCCCTTTGTGCATGATAAACTGCTAGGGTCACATGTTACCACTAAGTTCTTTCTTTCTCTCAGGCCTTTGAAATAAAGGGGTTAAAAATTGCACAACTATTCCTTTTATCACAGAAAAGGTCATACCTGCTTACACAAGCTTCCCCCTCCAAACTTGTTGGGAGATTTTTTCCTTTTTTTAGGCAGGGAAAGATTGGATTTGACTGTATTTGTGGCTTTTCTTTATTCACCAGAAACAGTCTGCTAAAAGCAGTTTGTTTTTGCTGCATCTCAGCGGTGTAAAAAAAGGGCACTTCAAAGTGGCCAGCCTGATGTTTATTGGGATTTTTATATGAGCTTGAGTAGCATGTGATTAAGAAAATTATTTTGAAGTTTCACACTGTGGCTCTGTTAATGCACTTGTCAGTTTTCAAGTGGTACAAGTGCAGGAGTCATGGAGCAGTTCTTTATGCCCCCAATACAGCAAACCTCTAATGAGGAGCCCTTTTCCCTCTACCTAGTGCTGTATGCAGGTCAACTTTTTAAGGGAAAATAGAGAACTTGGTGACAACTTAATGTTCAGCCCCAAAACCTGGGGTTTCCACTGTGGTCTTGAGTTTCCTTTCTGCCTTTTAATGCTCTTGGAGGTCAGACAGACGATGTGTTTATCTCAACCTCCCCTCAGATTATTTACTTGGATTTCTGAGTAGTTCACACCTAACTGTGCTAAAGTCGTACTCCTAAAAACGTCTGCCAGTCTTGGCCTCAGTGGGAATGTTTTCTTCCAATCTCTAAATTGTCAATTTGTCCTGGAAGTGGAGCTTCTGTGCTAAACAACAGGGAGTAGTAGAGGGCAGGACAATTGTACAGAGCAGGGGACTTGAAGCACCTGGCAAATATTTGGCTATGCAGTTCTTCCCACAGGAATGTAATCAGCTCCCTTCTCCCACCATCTGGAAGAGGGAGCATTTTTGCCAGCAGAGGAACTTGCTCTGCAGTCCCCATCCTGCCTGCCTTCTGTTCTTTTCTCCACAAAGAGCATTTTTTCCCTTTCTGACTTCACAGGCTGATCCAGAATCCCACGTGAGAAAGTAAATGGAGGTGGCAGCATTGTGGGATGGATATTTCTTGATTTTGTCAAAAAATAAAGGGGGGAGGGGGGGNTTTTTTTTTTTTTGGGGGGGGGGGGGGGGGGGGGGGAAGGAAAGTAATGACATTCTGCTGGGGCTTTTTCAAGGTTTGAGTGTTTAATGTGCTGACCTGTGGAAAATAATGGTCAATATTAGCTTTGAAATGAAGCTGTGCTTTTTGCTATTCCAAACCATATTTGAAGAGCTTCCAAATGATTTGGTAGAGTTTCATGGATAGAGATGAAACAGAATGGGGTACAGTGGCTTGGGGGCTTATTTTGTTTTGTTTTCCCATCATCCCTTAGCCTGAATTTCTCTGCAATGGAGATTCTGGTTCTGTTTCGAGCTGTGCTTGCTCATGTGTCAGAGAGGTGGATCATGTGTGTAATACAGGCATTAGTGAGCTGCATCAATGCACCTTGAATTGTGCTGAGCTGTTGTTCTCAGTGATCAGAAAAGTGCCTTGGCTCTTGGCTCAGAGTTGATTAGAGGTGTTAGTGCTGCAGTATTAGGTATAACTTTTAACTATACTCCCTGTGGCATGTAGTAGTCTTTTATTAATTTTGGGGGTTTTTTGAGGTGGTTTTTTGTTTGTTTCTTTGTTTTTTGTAATTGGGTTTTAAAAATTTTATTTAATTTAGGAGGTAAAAGTAAATTTCTATTCTAGTTTTTATTGATGGAGTATGGCAAACACACTCAAGTTTTATCTTCTGCCCCTCGGGTTAGGTGGGTTCGTTATGTAGCCAGCAGGTTCTGGTTACTGTTCTGATGAAAGTGTGTTACGAGGACGTGTAAGTGCACAAGCCCCGGTTGTGTTTGTTGCAGGGCCAGGGCTGCAGGATCGGTTCATGACTGCAAGACATCTCCTCTCTTCTGCTTGCATTCCTGGGAGCTGGAAAAGGTCATGAACATCAGCAGGAAGATGTTAAACATGATCATGGTTTAGCCTGGAGCTGAAGTGGGTATTTTTGGTTACTTTCCACCACCCAGGCTGGTTAAGTGAATGCCAGGGCTGAAGATAAGAGTGGGAACCTCAGAGTTAATGTCACAGCAGACCCTGAAAAGTAATATCAGAAGCAAACCCCCTGCTACTACCAGGGCAAGTTAAACAAGGTCTGAAGAATGTGATGCACTGCAGTAAACTAAGGGGAGGAAATGAAGTTATTTAATGGCATTTAATTAAAATGTTTCCCATAACAATGCATGCATCTTTAATGATTGTGAAAACTGTTTCTGTTGCTTGTTCTTCATTTTGAGCACCAGTTCTTACAGAATTTTCATCTATAGAACCAAGTATATGTGATAATCAACAGTTGCTCAGATGCAGGATTTTAGTCTTAAAATATTAATACTGCCAAATCTTTTTTTAAAAATAAAAAAAGTATTTACTCCAGGGCAAAGCTCAATGGAAGCAATGTGATTTCTCCTTGTCCTTTTATCCATAAATAATGGATTTTTTAAAAATGGAAGGACAACCTTGTGAATTGTTAAGGGTAAGAAATATTCAAAGATTCAAACCACAAATCAAGTGCTATTTAAAGTAGCTAATCAGATGTTTATTCTGGGAATTTTTGTTTCTAGTCTTCACTCTTACATTGCTCTCTATGTGCCAGTTAGTTCTTAGGGAAGCTTACATCATTCTCAGGGTGTAGGGAAGAACTAAATCACTTCTGATTGTGGATCTACCCAAGTTCTGGGCAAGTCAGACACTTCTTATTTGTATTGTTTCCACTTCATAAGGAGGAGGGATGTGAACCTCTGAGAAGGGACTGGAAATCAGTAAAAGAATAAGATCAGCAGATGCTCAAATTGTCGAGCCTAAAGTGGCTAAATCTTGAAAGTGTAGCACTTGCAATCCCAAAGTCAATACAAGCTGCCAGAGAAGTTGCTGGTTTAAGTGTCCATTTCTCATTGTACAAAGAGAAAACAAAGGAGGACTGTAGGCAGTTAATTATTAATTTATTTTTCTGGAGTTTGAGAGAGTCCAAGCACCTATCCAAGCCACAACATCCTGAAGTTCTTTCTTATCAGCTCTGAACACAGGTTTTATAAATGAAGATTTTCTGTGTGTGTTATTTTGGTTTGTTGAGTTTAATGTACCCTCCCTTGCTGCAATGATGTTGGAGTGATGAAGCTGGGACGCATTTGAGTGCTCCGTGGGAAGCAAAGCTGAGACCGTTTTGCAATCGCCGTCCTGCAGATCAAACACACAACGTTCTCCTGGACCTGCTTCCCTCCCACGAGCTGCTCAGCACCTCCTTTAAGCCATGCAGCACATCTCCTGCTCCATCTCTTCTTACAAAACAGAGAAGGAAAATTACTGCAGGGTCAGTGTGAGCCTGGCCAGCAGCAGCAGCTGCTGCTGCCCGAGTCTCGTGCCCACCGTCCTGCTGCAGGGCATCACACTCTGCTGAACTCTGCCCATTCCATGGCAGCCTTGAACACTGGATTCAGGTAGCCAGGAGCAGAAAATGGCTGTTCAACATTTCTGGTTTTTCTTTTAAAAACAATTGTTTCAAAATATTTTGCTAGCAAAGTGATAAGTGATATTTGCCTGGCACAAAGCCTTTAACATACTTAGCTTTCTTTAAGGAAAAATTATTTTGAGGCACTTCCCTTGGGCAGATAGCTTGGACTTGTAAGCTATAGATCCTAATTATATAAGAGAAGTGTTAGATACAAAAAGAATGACTTTCACTAAGTTATAAGTATCTAATGGACTAGGGATATAAAACTTGGAGTTAAGTTTCCACCTTCCTTTGGTTTGAAAACCTTTGATTGGTGTATTCCAGAATTTACAAGTCTGTCTTCACTGAAATAAGCATCAGAAAATTTTGTAAGGAAGTTTCTGATGCAGAAATCTGAAGCAGGGCGAGGAGAGTGGGTGGTGGAAGTAACAGAAATTGCCACAGTGGATTTCAAAGACTGCACGGGAGGTTTACAAATAGGAGAGGGGATGACATTAATAGTGTTTTGCATTACTGCATCAATTACCTGATTCACTGTGCCAGTGAAGAATGGGATCTAATAAATTCCATCTCTTCCTGTTGAAGCATATTAGCCATCCATTTGTTAGGGGTTTTAATTAGCAGAGATTAAATGCTGTTTGACCCAAGTGCTTGTTGAATACAAACCAATGGCAAATATATATTCATAATCTAACTGCAGTTTTCAAAAATATTTTTGGAAAAAACCTTCAATTAAATAATTTGATGTCTCTTGTTTGATTCACAGGATGTAAGAAATCTATATTCACACTCTAAAATCTACAACTAAGCAACCAAGATTTTCTTTTTTGTGCCTCTTGGATTTGTGTTCAGACAGGAAGTACAAAGTGTTCACTTCAAAATATGAGTGTAGTGACCACTGCATGTCTTATTTTAAAATGAAATAAAATTGGTAAACTGAGGAGGAGGCTTTCAAGGAAAAGTTAAGTTTAGTTATTTGAATTTTCTATCACCTTTTATTATTATCGAATCATTTCTATGACGAGGAACAAATTTTTATAGAAAGATATTAATACACTGAAGTTGTGTAGGAATTTGTAACTCTGTGTAAAGAGTAAAATCTGTGTTGAAGAAAGGCTCAGAATAAGCCACTTTGGCACTTGTCTGGAAAATCTGGTTTTTAGTATATCTGTGTGCTGGAATGGAAACATGACAAAAACCTGATCTGACCCCCTAGCCTGAGCCATCCAATATAATATATGCAAGGATGTTACACTTTTTGATCTTTTTACTTGGGTAAAAGTTTTAATTATAAATCAGAAAAAAATATAAATATTGCTAAAATAACTTTCTGAATTCCATTCAGTCCCAGGAACCCTCACCAAAAAATTTGATTAAAACAGTCAGAGCTGTGCTCAAGGCAGTTTTCTCCAATGTGGTAAAGCCTTTATTAAAATTCCAATTAAAATTCACCAAGAGGAAGGCTGCTGTTTGTGCCACTTGTCCTGGGAGCCAAAGGCATCTCTGTCCAGCAGAAAGATTCTTTGCTTCTTAATTGTATTCACATTTTGTAGCATTAATGTATAGAAAGATATAGAAGCAGGATTAGGGCTGGAGGGCCCGTGTATAAATTCTTGGTTTCTGTAATGCTGTTTGGATTATGTGTATTCAAGGACAGGTTAATGTATTTAATAGGAATTTTTGCCGTTTGGTATGGGAAAGGATTAAAATAAATAAAAGAGTAGATAAAAGTGTAAAACTTTTGCTGTTGGTAAGAGTAAATCTTCTATTTTGGTGACCACTTTACGTGTACTTGAATTGTTTGTAAAGGATATTCTCATTTTGGATGACCCTATAAACATGAATGAAACCAGGCTTGATATCTCAAGATATTTGGAGAAACTGAATGTGAGGTATTGTCATAGAGAAGCAGTGTGCCTGTAATTTTTCAGGATGTAAATACTGCATAAGAATTTTAGCCAGTGGATCCTGCTCAGAAAAGTCTGCCCAAGGCTGGCTGGAGAGAAGTGTGGGAGAGGCTGCTCAGAAAATTCTCTTATCCTAAGCAGTAATATCAGGAATTTCTTTCCAATGTAGTGTCCTCAAAAGCAACAGGATGAGGAATAGGATTGCAGCCCTGTAGAATTTGCTGATCAGAGTTTGTATTGCATTAATGATATGGAATGTTAAACTCATAAGTCCTGGTTTATGTTTAATGAGGTTACAACATTTCACATGGAAACTCCAATTGTTGTCTAGCACTACTCAGGAAGATGTACCTTAAGACAGGAATATAATATTTTCTTTCCAATTGCAGAGGGGCTATTTACAGGAGAATGGAGGGACAGGACAAGGGAGAGTGGGTTCAAACTGAAAGGGGGCAAGTTTGGATCAAATATTAGGAAAATATCTCCCCTGAGATGGTAGTGAGGCACTGGCACAGGTTGCCCAGGAATGGATGAAGGGGATGTCCCATACCTGGAAGTGTTCAAGGACAAGTTGGACCAACCTGGTAGCAAAAGTGTCCTGTCCATTGCAAGAATTGGGAACTAGACAATTTTTAATGTCTCTTCCCACCCAGGGAATATATTCTGTGATATTGTTTGTTTTCACACAAATCTACTTGTCTGTAGCAGATCTGAGTGGCCCTCTATTTGCTGGTCCCAAGACTGGAGTGGAATGTTAATGAAAGCTAATTTTCCAAAAGGAACCACTGTTACTTTGGCAACTGCCAAACCTCTCGGTGCTCAGCATGGCTTGGATGTTGCTGAGCCACATCATTAGGAGCGTGAGCCCAGGCAGAAGCTGCTCAGGTGGTGGCACTTAACATTTTAAGCAGATCATGGGGATCTGGACATTTTGAGTCTGCTGCTTCCTGGTGATTGCTGTAGCACGTTCTGTGTGACCAAAGGTTCAGAGCTGTCCTTGCTGACTGTGATCCATCACCTCCTGGAGGACACAGCCACCACAGTTCCAGTTCCAGATCCAGAGGATCCCACACTGAGGAGAGAGGTTACATGGACACCCCGGTGTCATTCCTGCTCTTTGCTGTGACTGATTGCACAACTCCTGGGATGGCTTTAATGAAGTTTACAGCACATTGTACACAGAGCTTGCTGTAGGTGGCAACCGTAGGATTTGCTGAGCTCACGGGTTTGTGAAGTGTGGCACTGACGCAGCTTGAGGCTCCATCAGTTCTAGTTCTGCCATTAAGCATTGCCCCAGTCTGCAAAATGAATATGGATGACATCCGAGAAGGTTATGCTAATTAGTCTGGTTGAAGTAATTCCATGGCTCAGATTGCGTAAATTAATATTTTTAACTCTCATTTTAATGGGAGGAACAATTGAAAGCAACCCTAAAATCAGAACACTGTAAAAAGCTATTGCTAGCCTGTAAACGTGGCTCTAGATGATGAGGCTAATAGAGAGAGGATAACATGTTTTTCTAAATATCTTTCTCAAAAAATATGCAGATTAAATCTAATACATATATTTCAGGATTTTGTTTTTATGTATTCTACTACTATAAATTTAAATGATTTGAACATTGTACCTTATTTATAAATTCTAATGTTAAGAACTTACTTTTTTTGTTTTAGAAAAACTACTGAGTCATTTTTGGTTTGAAATTAGGCCTTTTAGAGTGATAGGTGCAGACTAAAATAATTTCAAGTTTTCTTTTTCTGTTTCAGTGTAGGTGATCTGCTCAGGTGAGCTAATCTCTATCTGCATGTTTGAAACTACCATGAATGTGTCTGCTTCTGCGATATTTATATACCCTGCTTTTTCTCTGCAATATGATATGAAATACCCAGGTTAACTTTTCTGCACAGAGATGCTGTTATGTTTTTTGTATAGTGCTATGCTTATGTATATTTTTTAGAGGATTTTGGAATTCCTCTCTCTTCTACAGTTTCTGGGGTGGAAAAAAAAAAAGCCATAAGCCCTCCCCCACCCCACTTAGGAAGCCCTTAAACACTGAAATTTCCAAGGATGTTGTTAAAGAAAGAAAAATACTTCACCTTTTACATAAAACTTAACAGTTTGGAGGGCCCAGAGTTGCTTAAGAGAATTTAAATGCAGAAATGGAACAGAGAGAACTAGGTGAGATGGAAATTTCCAATTATTTTGTGTAATGCCCCATGATTTCACTCATCAAAACACTGAGACCTAAATATGCATCAACACCTCACTATGAGGTTCTTCATAAAGAACCTCAGGTCTAAGACAGCAGGTGTGCCAGAACATATTTGAATATCATTGCAGATGTGGCTGTAGCACATTTAGACTTCTGCATTATTTATGAGTGATGGGACTAATGATGGAACAACTGAAGTTTCACGTAAAGGTGTGGGAAAGGAGTTTTGCAATTTATGAATTATTTGCCCAATTTGTGCTACATCATCATCACTGAACTGCCACCTAAGGGAGCTCTATTAAGGGTTCAGGTACGCCTGCCTTAACCCACATGTCCTTGTGAAATCTCAGAAAGAGGTTTTGAGAATAACTCAACATCTGGGTAGGACAAAATTTCATTTGCATATGACATTATCCAGTTATAACCATAAAAGAGGCTGAGGGGCTGGGCAGAGATACCTCCAAAGAGGCCCTGGAGGGGGATCAGCCTGGCAGGAGGGGAACAAGGGCCAGAACAGATTAGAGTAAGCAATGGATTTCATGAAGTCATTATTGTATTTTAAGAGTTCATTGTTGTTTAATCACTCTGTGGTTTAATTTACAGTAGCAGCTGCTGTAAAAATATCAATTAAAGCCCAGAACTTCTGCCTGGGGGTGGCAGGTACATCTCAGTTCTCCTGAGGATGTCTGTGCCACACTGCTGCTGCTGCCACTGCCCAGACCACTTGCCCGTCTCACATGTGTGCTGTAGATGAGATACAGTCCCTAAGGGGATCAGACAAAACTCTGACAGAGGTTTTCAACCTCTGGCACACTGTCCCAAACAGGCTCTGCTTTAAAGCCTTGAATGCCTGGCATGAGTTATTTTATAGAAATAGTTTAAAGGATTTTTTGGGATTGAACCTCTCAGAGATAGGCACACATGCCATGCAAGAAGGTTCTTGCAGTCTAAAACAAAGTGATATCCCCATGTGAACTTTGATTTTTGTTTTGTTGGCTTTTTTTTTTTTTTTTTTTTTTTTTTTTT
>VWZN01013335.1:9157-28457 GCA_013396955.1 Regulus satrapa
CACCCCAGCTCCCCGGCCCCGGGGCCGGGCCGGCCCCCACCGCATGGCTGGGGGGGGCTGAGTACAGCCCGGCCTGGCCGAGTCTATTTCCTTGCACACCCCAAGCCAAGCTCGCATGGCCGAGAAGCTCCAAGCTGCTCCACATGGGCACGGAGCGGTGGGAGGCTCCGAGCTCCGGGCATGAAGCGGAGGGAGGCCCCGAGCTCTGGCATGGAGCAGCAGAAGGCCCCGATCTCCGGCATGGAGTGGCGGGAGAGCTCGCACTGGCCAAGCTGAGTTCTGTTTCTCTTTGTATTCCCAAGAAGGCCTAGGACTAAAAATGCTACTTCTATTGGACATTACTGAGCAGGGGGAAGGAATAGACTACCGCAGCCACATGCTAGCTGTTCTTCTCAGCTTAGCTCTCATAAAGGATTATAAGCAGAGACTGCAAAGCAGCTCAGCAATATGGGCAAAGACTGGCAGCAGCTTGCAAACTGAAGATAAAACCTGAGCTCAGCCTAGATGCTGCGTTCTTCAGTTACTTTAGCCTAGCCTTCAACTTAGATTTCCATGTTCTACTGTGTTTTTATTTTGTTTGTTTGCGAGAAATGTAACTTTTTAAGACCCAGACTGTGATCTGCAGACCTTGATCTTCTTCCGAGTAAAAGAAAACAGAGACTGGCAAAGGACAATGTAGAGGAACAGCATGGAGACATGAAAGAAGAAGTCCTCATTTTGGTTGGAGAGTGAGGAGAGTCCTTAGACTAAAATTCTCTTGTAAGCCATGGTGATGGACCCTAATTAGCCTTGTAAATCATAGAAAATCATGGGGGGGTGGAACAGTTCAATTTGAGACTGGGGCAAAGATTGTGATTTCTTTTTTGGAGCTGTTGGAACAGAGAGAGAGAGAGATGAAGTAGTAAAACCCCCATTGGTCTGAGGGAGGGGGATGGCATCCTTGTTCTTAGAGATGAAAATGAGTAGATGATGTTGAATTTTTGTATTTGAACATTCATCCTTATAATATAATACCCCATGCATTTGATGCGGCCCAGGAGCGCAGCTTTGAGAGAGCTGTGAGATGAGAAGGCTTTTGCAAGTGCAGATTTTCCTCCGGGCGGATGCACTTGTAGAGATTGCACCTCAGGAAAGACGAGAAACTAAGTCTTTTGAGGGGAGTCTCCATGGTTTTGCTAGAGAGAAGCTCCTCCTCTTGAGTGGGTTAAAAGATTGTTTTAAGAGTGACATATCTTTGAGTTTTGTCCCCTACATTGTTCTGTTGGTGAGAAAGGAAAAAAGGAGTGTTAAGGGAGAAGTGATTTAAAAGTTTCATTCTGATTTCTATAAACCAGTTTAATTTGTCAACAAAGATTTTCTTGGTTCTTCTGAAGTTTTGGGCCTGTTTTGCTCTTTCTCCTGGACCTATCTCACAGCAAGAGATAAAAGAAGTAGTTCTGGCAAGTGTATAGATATACTACTAAACCTGGAACACTAGGAAAGCCTGAAAAACACTACAGTGATTTTATAGAAGTGCTTTTGTAATGCTGGTTGGAAGTCAAATATAGGGAGAGACATTGTTCATAAGAACAAAGGGAGAATCTGATAAAAAGGTAAGGAAGAAGTCATAGTTTTGAATATGTTTTTGCTCAGTGAAGAAGACTGCTTCTATATAAGCCTTTTAAAATAGAACTAAGAGACCTCACAGGACATTTAAATTCTATTTACTTGTATAACTGATAAAATTTTTCTTTTATAAACTCACAAATTCAAGTCATTAAATGTGAGATCTTAACATGAAGAGAAACATTTTTCTACATTTGATTACACAAATGCTGTCCCTGCTCAACAAATACTGTAAGCAACATTGGACTTCATGAAAATAAGTCCACCCAAACATATAAAGACCATGCAACATCAGGCAAAATTTGTGCCTCAAAAAGAATGATAATAATGTGTTAACTCTACAGATAAAACTGAAAATCATACTTTGGATTACACTTGCTGGTCTGAAGTGTTAAAAATTATTACTGGCTGAAAGCATGAGGGGTTTTTCTTTTATAAACTAACATCTGTTTGTTTTTTATGTCTGAGTAGGCATATTAGGGTTCATACCTGTTTTTCTTTTTAGCCTTTTGGAATGGAAATCTCCCTACAGTGGCTGTGCTAATTCAGTATTGATCATAGGAATATGAGAATCAGAAATCTTAAGAGAAAAATGTGAAGTGTGTACAATTGTTTAGTTACTGGTAGTGCTGAGGTAAATGAAGGTAAAGAATTTAGCATGAACTGGGAGGGAAATCCCCGGGTGTGTATGGCTCTTCAGAGAAATATGTGCTCTTTCTGTAGCTATACATCATGATATGAAGAGCTCTGCATTGTGGTAATTTTCAAACAAGGCATTGTTCTTCAAGCACTTAAAAATTAGTATCTGAACTCTTATGTAGTATTTATTTCTCTGGAGCATCATGGTACAGTTACTAAATGGTGTTAAAATTGGCTGAGAAAATATGTTTGTGAAAATTCAGTGTAAATTAACTTTTTTGCAGTATTGCTCCCATGTATGAATGCTGCACAGAAAGCACAAAAAACAAAAATTCCAGACATGACCTTATTTTTGTTTGTTCAACCTTGGACAGGAACCATTAGTGCATATGCTGAGATACCAGCAGTGGGACCCAGCCCATTTTGATGGTGCTCTGTTATTTTAAGTGTGTGAAGAAAGAGCCATGTTACTGTAGATTCCTATTTATTCATTACATCAGTCTTTAAATGATAGATCTTGTGGAAATTATCCTATCCTCTGCTGAAAGTTTTAGTATCTTCATGACGTTGTATGTTCAAACAAACATCTTGGTTATTCCTTTAGATTTATTGTGTTGTTGATTGCTGATTTAAGTAAACTTTTTCATAACAAATTATTTATGTGTCTTTATAACCACTTGTTGTTTCTTTCATATGTTGCAAGAGTATTTTCAGTGTATTATAATATTTCACAATCCAAAATAATTGATTTGAGAGGCAGCTTTCATAAGATTCTTAATCAAATTGAAAGATTGAGAACAAGCAAAGAAATCTATTAGGCTCCCTATTTTAATCCATCCTAAATCATTTAAATGTATGTATATTTGCATGTGAAAGCTGCTGTATTATCATTGCAGTAGAATTGTTGATATAAATAATGCCAGTCACTGTCACACTTCTATTTTAATTTTAGCTGGAGAAACCTCTCTGGAGAAACACCAATTCCTATTTAATTACCTTAGAATTTTACAGATGGAGATGAGCCCATAAATGAATCATGTGCTGCTGTGAAGTGATAAGATTGCTGAAGTGTCATGTAACCCAAATTTGCCATCTCAGGAAACAAATTTACTGTTTTCAGAATAATGGCTGTGTCGATAAATAAAGCGACTCCTTGGTTGTGTTGAAAACCTTCATTTGTTGGAGATACAATGCCACTTTTCTACTTCTGTGTTTCATGGGAAAGCTGCTCCTGTTGTCAGGTGTGGTAAGGAGGTGGGGGAACAGCCTGGTACAGAGGGGTAGGAGCCTAGAATTTGCCACTCTGGGTGAAGGGGGTATCCAGTTCTCAAAAAGATGCAGTGCAAACTTGGTTTGGACAGAAGGGTGGGAAGTTGCCAATGGATGGAGATTCATTAATTGCTCCCAGAGCTGCTGCAGCTGAATGAGGCTTTAGACATGGGTCTGAAGAGATGAAGAAGTGAGGGACAAAGGGCAGCACCGGGCTGGAATGGGAAATGATTATCAAAGAACAATTTAAAGAGGGAAAAAGGGAAAGCTTGAGAGTATCCTAGTTTTACAGTACCTTTTCCCAAATATGGGAAATAGAGAGAATCCCATGTAATCTTCAGATCCTGCTTTAAATCTACATTTACAAAGTGCAGGCCAAAAAATAAAATCTCCTGCATAATAGTTGTGTAACTGCCTCTGTCAGATGTAGAGAAGTGCTGTTATTTATTTTATTCTGTTAGAACTTTCCAAAAATAATTGATGAAATACTGGTTTAAATTGCTCATTTTATTGTACCTAATTTTAATTTCTTGATTTGCCTACGTGAGCAAAGATTTATCTCACCAAATCATGGTTAGATGGAACTCTGGATTTAGTGGCTTTCCTGATTTTTCAGGAAAATGTGAGGGAGAAGATGAGCTGATGAGGAACCAATGGCACAATAGAACTTGACCTTTAGTCAATATGCTTTCTTTGGACACTGATGCTTTGTGAGTACTCTGTTGATGCCCTTCAGGATATCACAGAAGAGGAAATCAGTCAACCTCTGAGTTTGGAGGAGCTCTTAGAGGAAAATCTTTCTGTTGATGACCAGGTTTGCCCTTAAAAAATGTCAGCTCCACAGCAGAACAATCCATGAAATGCCTAACAGTGAGGGGCAGCTGTACAAGTGCTCTACAGAGGACTCTAAATCTGACCTAACTTGTTTAAGAGAGTGAAAAGTCAAAAGGAGGAAGGGAACTCTTTAAAATCATTGTCCCAGAACAACTCTCCAAATATTCTTTCTCTACCTTCCTGGAAGATTTTTGACTAAATGAGGGAATCTTTGGGTAAAGTTATTAATCTTTTTCTTTTTTCTAATGTGCATGTGAAAATCCTAGGAAAAAAGAGTCAAAAGTTGCTTTACAAAGTCTCCACACTCAAACTGAAATCTAACATGTAGTAAGTGACCAAAAAAAAAAGGCATTAAATAAGATGTAAAATAGAAAGATGACCCATTTTAATTATACTAAAAGATTGTAGGGGAAAGTGAGGATATGAAGGATTATCCTTGGTCCCGAAAGTAATTAGGGAGCATTTTAATGACTCATTAGTCTCTGCTTTTGACTGCTTGAATTGATGAGGAACATAGAAGTTTGGTCTGCTGACTTTTTGCGGCTCACCAAAACTTAAACCATTCTTTGATTGTTCTGATGTTCCTATTTATGGGCATTGCCAAGTTAAAGGCTCCCTGTCTTCTTCTATGAGGCCGCTTCAGGCCCTGTTCCAGCAGATCTGCAGTGCAAGCTGTGCATTTGGAGGCAGTGATGGCCAGGTTTTACTAATCCTGGACTCTGGCAATGTGGTAGTTAGTGGAATACCTACAAAGAGGTGGCCACCCAGCTCTGCAGAGACTTCTGCGAAAGTGCTGCTGTCTGCTCCCACTCAGGGAATAAAACAGCTTTGCAGCTGCTGTGCTGGAGTGCTAGGATTTTATACCATATTGCCTTTAGAAGCAGTGCATATTCTTCTCATACTTGATTGATACAGTAATTTGTCTACTTTACCCAAAAACCATAGTTTCAATGATGGGGAAGTACTAATTTAAGAACTCGACCAAAGAAACCCAAACAAGACCAGTCCTTAAACTACTGCAAGTCAGTTATTATAGCAGTTCCATGTGGGACATTATTATGAATTCTGTTCTTCATTCTTTTAGGCTCTCTTACAGTCATCAAGATAAAGGAAATTGAACTGATTGCACTCAGCATTTTTTTATTTGTGTGGGGGTTTGTTTATTTGTTTATTTTTAACCTTGCTACTACTTTTTTCCTTGGCTGTATCTTTCTAGATAGACTGTTACACACTGATCTGCAGAGGGCCTCAGTAGTGTGCTTTATCTGACTAAATTTTCATCATAAAAATTCACTTTGGTTTTTAGTTGCTGGTACTGCCTACAGTGGAAATAAATATCAGCTCCCACTGCTAAATTTGTGTGTATTGGAGTTTCCTTTTTGATGGAGTTAATGTTGCTTTTTCAAGAGCAGTCTTTCTGCATGAACTAAATAGCATGGAATTTAAAACATATGTTAAATATTCATTCTTTAATGAAGCATATTGTTTTACAAATTATGTTTTGTATTTGTATTTCCAACCCCTGCATGTCCATCCATTCCTTTGGCGATGGTTGAATTGTTTTTGAAATTACTTCCCTTTCTATTGAATAGTTGAGCAATTAGTAAAATAATCATTCAGATAGTTACTTCTTTGTTGATTAAGAGCAATCACGATCACAAAAATCATTATATGTTAACAAATCAAAATGTGAGCGCTTTTCTGGTACAGAACTGGTTCACCACACTAAATGGATTATATGATGAGATAGATTGAATATGTGTCATCAATGGGTGGTTCATTTCTGTATCCTTAAATATATTTTGAAAATGTATTTCAAATTGTATGTTGTATTATTTATTTACACTGAGGCTAGAGGTGAGAAATTAAGCATCTGTTCTTTTTGAAGTATACACATCAATAAGTACTCAGTAATTGAACTGTTCTCCACATTCGATAGCATCTCATCCTCCCTACATTTCTTAAAAAGGAAGCATTTGGAAATTTAAAATTGATAAAAGTACAACAATACTTTCATATATTTTATATATATTTAATATTTATATAATTTATAAAGATTTCTATGTGTATCTGTTCAAAATTTGGTATAGTACATATATGAAGTATTATATGCTAAAGAAGGCCTAGTTCATCAGTGCAACAGGCTGCAGGCCAATAGGGAGGCAGTGCACATTGTACCTGGAATTTGTAGAGCTGTACCAGCCCTACTTGTGCATTGTGTACCATGGAGATGGATTCTGCTGTCTGCTTTCCCTGGTCCCCTGGGACAGAAGCTGTGCCAAAGATTTTTTTTTTTTTNGGGAAGGCAAACTCTAGAGGTAGGTACCCTCATAATTTTCTGTAATTAGAAACTCTTACACCACAAGTATTGGGTTATTCTGTAGAGCAGGACTGCTCAAGTGCTGAAAGTGGTAAGCTTGTGAGGCTCATGCAGTGCTTCATTCAGACTTAGCCCAATGAGTTTCTGTGAGAGAATTGCTCAGAAATTAGTAGATGAGAATTCCTGGCTCCCAGACCTGTACCCTTGATTGAGTAGAGCTCTTCAATACCAACTTAAATGATTCAGAGCATGGGGACTGAAATTCAGAAGGGCAGGGAGTCTTTCACAGTGGCATGGTGGTACCTTTCTGTCCATGGGATTGCACTATGCTCAGAGGAAGATCAAAACATTATTTCTGCCTTTCAAGTATACTTAAAAAATATTAAAAAATAGTTACTGACATTTTTCACCTCCATGCCCCATGTGCAAGATCTGATTGAGGATATGGGCCATGAAGTTTATATTCTGTCTCCTGGTTTCCTCATAGCTTATTTGGAGAAAACTTGAGGTTATTCTGTGATATTAAGAGTCATCCAACTTGCCTTAGGCATTTTAGGCATCATTATTTGAAAGCTTGCTCATGGGTGGGCTTTGAAAATGCTGGAGCTAATGTAACACAGACATCGCTTGTATCACAAATAACACAGGAGCATGATCATGGCATGAGAATTTTACAGCACTTAGTTCTTGGAAAGAGATTTTGTCTTGTGACTGCTTTTCTGACTTATTGTGGCTCTTGACAATCCTTGTGTTGACTGTCTGCCTTAGCATATCATCAGCTATAATGTCCTCCCTGTTTACATTTTCTCTTGAAACCTTTAACAGGTGCAAAATCCCAAACTGCATTCCATTCATGAGCAGAGATGTTCCAGTGTTTTTACATGTATTCCAAGGCACTACAAACTCTGTGATGCTAATTTACATTGCCAGCATAAGCTCAGTAACTGACGGCCTGCTGCAAGGGATACAGAAATCCTCCTAGATTACAGCTGCGCTTCTTTGCAGGTGTCAAGGATTTGTGTCAAGCATTTGCGTTTGCAATAAGGCTGACTAATAAGATACTGGGTCTGAGTTATCTATGTGTTGCTGATTAGTTTGGTCTTTATATAAAAAACATTTGAACAGGTGCTACAGACAGCATCCAGAAAAACATATTTGGAAACATCAGGTTGCTCAGTGTTGGCTTTTGACTGGTGTAAACAGAGCTTGGCCTTTTCAATTCTTTCAGATTTCCTGAAACACCTCTTTTGTCTCTGGTTTCTTGCAGTATATTCCCCGAGTACTGCACTATGCATACTTCACTTCTACAGTTAATTGAGGTGGGTGGAGGTCAGCCAGTCTGACCAGGCCCTTTTAGAATCCTGAGGTACTTAGCACTGGTGATTTTCTGCAGAAATTATAGTACTGAATTAGAATTTTTTTCCATATATCCAAAGTACAATAAATGTTTGTGCTGGAGTGACTGGTAGAGCCAGAAATGTTTTGTCTATGTTGTATTAAGATTGTTCTAATTGCCCACATGGGTTATCAGGAAAAGGATCATGAAGCCTGGGGGTATTGAGAGCCAAGTAAAGGAAGTAAAAATCCAGCAGGAGTATTGCTTTCAAGAGTTCTGGCCCCACTGCCAGCCTTGTCTTTGAACTAGGGAGGGGGATGTCTCTCACAGATTTGGATGTAGAGAGAAAGAGATGCCACACTATCAGAGCTCTAGTTGGCAGTATAACTTCACAGTACTGTGGAATATTGGATTAAAAGGATGACAATTGCACCTTAGCATTCCATTCATAATGAATGGAACTAGTCCTTAATTTAGTAACTTAACTTAGTCTTTAGTCCTTAACTTGTAGCTCTTCTAGAAAGTAAAGCTGCTAAATACAACTTTTATTTTTTATTTTATTTCATTTTTAGAGAATACTATAAAAAGATTAAGAGACCATAGAAAACCATATAAAAGGAATCAAAGTATAAAATAACTATTTCTGGATACAGTGTGCTTTCTTTCAATTCTTTTAAATTTCAAAATACTCTAGAATTCTGATTGATACTTTTTCTATTGTACATTTTCTCTGGCTTGTTTATACCAATCTCTCAGCTTATTATTGAAACTTTTAGATCAATATTTTAAAATAGTAGTGTTGGGGTTTGGTTTCTCTTTCTATCTTATCTGTAGAATTTTTTACCATTGTTCTCCTAGGAGCGCTAATGTGGGTACTTAAGAAAACAAAGACTCTGNAACTTATTAGTAAAGAACCGTTATTCCTTATTCCCATACCTCTGCCTGAAAGCCTATCAATTTTGAAATCAAAATAATCCGGAGGGAGGGAGGTTTGTTTCCTTCAATCTCTTTTTTTTCAAGGGAGACTAGCAGATACCTGTCGCTTAAAACCACGACAAGTAGCAACTTAGAAATGGCTTTAAAGATAGGTCTCAGTACATCATCTAAATAGAATAATTCAAGGAAATCTAAACTCAGGGCTCTTAGTAATTTTCATTAGTTTGTGAACAACAGTGATATAAAACTGCATCAACAAAGAATTTTTTTTTAATTATAAAATATTTTACTACATAAATTGAACTTTTCAAGGCCTGTATGTGGTATTATGATAAAAGGCCCTTACCCCAGGTTTCTGCATAAATAAGTACTGTACTTTTGTCTGAAACCTTGTGTTTTCCCAACAGAGAACTATAAAATGCCCAGTAATATGAGCTGGGTTGTCTTCTCATGGTGGCAATAAAAGATATTTTAGAAAATCTAATAAATTTGATGATAATGGGAACATAGACCATTAAAAAATCCCAGTAAAAATTTCTTTTGTTTAAATATGACTTTCAGGGGGCAGGGAAATGGGCTAGAGAAGGGGAGTTTATGAACAAAGAGCAGTGTCTTTTTGAGAAACTGCTCTCATCTGGGGAAAGAGGTCGGTGTTCTCCAGCCCATCAGGCTATTTTTGCTGGCTTTAAGGTACTGCTTCTCATATGCTTCCAACTAGGCATTTTTGGAATAGAGCCAATATTGGGCCTCCGAAAACCAAACAAAATAATGAAACGGGAATGTTTGGGGTTGCTGCATTCTAAGATTGTTTCTGAAGCTCTCTGGTGTATCAGGTCCCTGCATGAGTTCAGCAAAAAGATGTGCAGTCCCTTTGCTCTGGGTAAGGCTGGTGCCTGCCTGCAGCAAAGCAAGAACTTGGAGAAATTCCTTGGTTCCTTGGTGAGGACCATGCTCAGGTGTCTGAGCCCTTCCTGTTCTCCATATGGAGGTAGTAGGGTTGGCAGCAGTTCATTATCATACTTCAGCTATTTGAGGAGATAACCCACTTTTAATAATCCAGGAAAATAAGGATGTGTGTGGGGTATCTCCAAGTAGTTAAAAGGTATGCTTTTAGAATATGACCAATGCTTGTCGTATCTATATTTCAAATCTTTATTTCCTGGCTCCAATTTATTTAGATTTAAAATAGTTTTTTATATTTTGTTTTACTTGCATAATAGTAGGTCAGTATTCTATAGATGTGTTCCTTACGTTTAATGGACTCTGCCAAGTACATGAGACTTGTGACTGATGGGATGGCACTATGGGGTGATGACTTTTTGGGTTCGTGTATGGTCAAGCCCAACATAATGTTTGAAGTCCTTCATTAAACTTGAGATTAATTTTATTGAGTGGTTTGTTGAAGATCTATAGACTTCAATTTTTTTTTTTCATGGCTTTGTAGAAGCATGACAGTGAGTAGGAGTATTACTTGGATTGTGTCTTCAGCAGCTCACAGAAGATGCAGGATTGATACATTGTGGTTTTCAAGGCAGCCATTTTTGGCTAGGGAATTTCTGGAACGTCTCTATTTTTGTCACCTTTGCTAAAAGGAGCAAAATTAATCTTCTGATGGTGTGTTTGAATTCTGCAGACCAACATTTCTTCCCCTCAACCTTTCATGTGTCAGGATTTACTTTTAAAATTTCTGGTTTGAACCCAATATATTTTTCTTGAATGTTACTGGAAAATTAACAACGTTCTCTAGCATTATTAATCTGCTGTAAAGTTTTTTAGTGATCTCTTCTTACTAGAGATCATTCAGGTGGGCAATTCAGTCTTCAAATTCAATGAAGCATAAGACACCAGGCCTCCTAATATAAATATTTAATCTTTATATCCCACTTTTGTCAATATATTCAAAAAAGGACTAATTTATGCTTCAGTGGGTAGGTGGTGAGAGTTGTCTCTACCAAAATGTTTTTCAAGGTTTAGACTGGTCTAAATCTAATTTTTCTCGAGGGTTTTATTTTTGGGGTTTTTTTGTTTGTAATATTTATTACCTAATAAACAGCCTCTGTAATATGTCTGTTTACACTTTTTAGTGCCAATCCTAAATATAGTCTTTTTTCAGAAGTACAGGGAGCTTTCCTGCTCTAAAATCATAGTTAACTCTGAAGGAAGACGACAACCCTTAGAATAATAGCATTGCTATCCAGGGATGTGCTGAAGCTCATCCAGAGTGGGATGGATGGAACCAGTGTAAAACATTCACTGTTGTCATTGATGCTGTCTGTGATTGTACTGTCAGAGAGAGCAAGGGAAAGGGGGGTGGGCAGAGCAACAAAGACAAAATCACGTAACACAGTGGGGTGTAAGTGTATAATTTGATTTGCCAGTGAGCATTTCTGCAGCTTTACCACAGTACTACATTGTGTGTGCAGAAGGCTTGTGACACTGTCACAGTATTTAGGAGTGGCAAGGAAGTTATACTGTCAGCAGAGCAGATCTTACACTTATGAAATTGCATAACACTTTCTAGGCTATACTCCATGTTGCGGGTTTGGACGACAGGTGTCTGCTAGGGAAGACAAGAGTCTCCCTTGAAAAATAGAGATTGAAAGAAAAACTCCCTCTGAATTATTTTGATTTTTAAATTATTGGACTTTCAAGCAAAGGTATGGGAATAGGAATAACTGTTCTTTACTAGTATGTTTAAAAAGGCAAACAAACAACAGCAACTACAGCAGTCAAATAACAAACAGAGCTAGGGTTCTCCTATTCAGTATAGTTACAGTCAGAGCTGGCAGGGAGCGCTGGTGCCTCCTGGGGCACAGGGTGGGTGTGGTGATCCCACATGGCTGCAGGGGCACTCCAGCATGGGGAACACATGGCGAATGGCGACTCGGCCGAGACCAGGAGCGATGGAATTCCCGAGGCTGAGCAAGGTGTACCAAGTGTCTGTGGTGCTGGCTGGAGAGCGTGAAGGTGTCCAAGCGGGGCTGTGGTGTAGATTGTCAAAAAACTCTGGATCAGCACTAAAGAAGCAATGAGATTGCAGTGGCTGTGACAGCTCTGAGCACGGCAGCAAAAAGGCTGGTCCCGAGTTCCCAGACAGACCCAGAGGAAAACCCAAAGGCTGCAGGCCAGGATTCTCAGAAAAAGCAACCTTATCCTCTCTCCTTCTGCTGAGTGAGGCACCATGTCCTTACCCTGTCTTTTATCTGTCTTGGCCCAAAGTCTTTGTTTCCCTCAAGTACTCACATCAGTTCCTAGGAGACTAATGGTAAAAAATTCTACAGATAAGAAAGAAAAAAACAACCCCCAACACTCCAGAAAAGCAGGGAACTTCCATTTCCAGGATTCAGCTGGGATGGCACTAAAATCTATGTGTGTTGTCCGTGGTGAAGTACTCTGTGCTTCTGGGCAATGCATTCAACATTTAGTTCTCCAGGAGCAGTTTGTGTGGACTGCAGATCCTCTGCTGCAAGTGAGGGATTCAGTGCTGTGTTAAGTGGGGTGGGCCAGGCCCAGTAGCTCTGAAGCACCGCTGCAGTCGAGCAACAGTGATGCTGCTCTCTGCTTGTCTGATGGGTGAAAGCATTTAATTCACTTGTGCATGACTTGCAGCCTGCTCCAAGAAGTCTTTCACAGTTAAACCCACTTTCACCAGAGCTAGGCAGAATCATTAGTATAGTCCAGGAGGTATAAACATAAAGAGCTAAACTATCTTAGTTTAATACGTTTACCATATTAGCTGAACACCAGCTGAATTTGTTAGGTGTAGTTTAGAATTGATTTCATTTTGTATTAGGCATTTGGGCAGAGTTGCACCTGCCCCAGGACTAAGTCACATTCTTCTCTGGGTTTTGCAGGTGTTCTGTAGTGCAAGTGTGGGATGATGTGCACATTCTGATGAACTGCAACAACCCAAAGTAGTACAGGGTTTAAAATCTTTCAGCATGAGTCATATAAGGGCTTATTGCGAGGGTACTCCTAGCTTGGGCATGCAGGTGCACAGTGGTCTGAAAAATTCCCTGTCATTTTTGTAGCTTCTCGGTTGTGCTATTCAGGCTGTGCCTGTCCATAGCACCATAACAGAGCCCTTACAGCCCATGGAAGAGGACAGCTGTGAGCCAGCACCGCCTCTACCCTCTGAAGAGTCAGGAGCATGCAGGACAGAAAGCAGTGCATGAAACAGCATTTGAGCATTGCCTCTGGAGCAGGTATGAGGTCTGAGGCCATGCTATGTTCCACCCAACACCTTTGGGTGTGCAGTGCGGTTACCCTCTGCCAGTCTGAGGTAACCTGGGTGACTGGGGGCTGCTGTATTCTCCCTTGTCCCCAGCCATCACAGATGGTTATCCCACTGACTGTCTCCAAGGACATTGTGACATTTATCCCAAGGCGCTGCCTGTTGTCACATGCATAATCAATTGTCTCATTTGCTTTCACCTGTTGGAGTTAATCTCTGTATGTAGATAGCTCTCCCCATTTTAATGGCATCCTAATAATGTCAGGATTAAGTCAGGGCCAGCTGTAAATTTAACTGACTCCTGTGATGACTTTTGAAAAGGTGGCTGTTTCATTAAAGCTTGCCACTTCACCCAAACTTACTTTTGTGGAAACGGAGTGGGATGTAAAAATCTGTTAGTATTTAGGAGCATAAATTTCCTTGAGGGATGGTCCCAATTGGTGACATGCCAATTTAGAAAAATCTTGTCAGAATAGTCAAACAATGGCATGCCACATATGTATGAATTCTGAAAAATTTTTGCTTTGGCATTCTAACACTGTCACTTGTCACCAGGTAGGTTCAGAAATTCCTTGTTTTTGGTTGGAAAACTCAGAGTAATTGCAGCAACCTACTGCTTCATACATTTTTAAACAAAATGTGGAGATCTAAATCTGGAGATTTCATAATTTTGATATCACATGAAGAAATTGACTAGTACTTCAAAGCAGTGAACTAAAAAAAAAAGCAACCAATAAACAGTGGAATAGGTTGTTACCTTAATTGAAATAATAAGGGGAAAAGAAATTCTTCAGATGTATTTCAACTGTTTCTTCAGTTTATTTGCTCCTTACCTTGTTCTTTCCTGGTCTTTCTGGCAGGCTTTTAGCTGACATGTAAGAGAAAAAAATCCCAAACTATTCAAATTCAGATTAAAATGACATTTTTTTTAACCTTTTTAATTCTCTTTGCATAATATTGCAGAGTCATTTGAATATTTGATTTTATATCCTGTTATTAGGCCTCTGATTTTAGGCAGTTTAAGTATTTGATAACAGGTTTTAAAATCTTGCTCTGAACTTTTCCCTGTGTACAACCCGTGTCCTGGGCTGCAGATTATGGTCTTGGTAGAGATTTATGGAAGGATCAATCTCCTTACCTTTGTCAGCACTGTGTGGAGGGGCAGCTATGTTTATTATTATTTAATTTATTTTGTTTACGTAGTGGATGTGTGTGCAAAGAACTAAGGAACAGTTGAACAATCAGTGCTGAATAGCTCTAAAGTTCATGTGGGGTATCAGACTTTGAATGCTGGTGAATTGACCATGAAGACACACTGAAAATTTCATGCCAGTGATTTTTTTTTTGTGATTTAGGATGCCTCTGAGAATAATATTTTGAGACTTTTTGTTCATTTGGACATTTCACTGAAAGAGAATGGAGGCGTTTTATAAAGATGAAAAAGATATTCAAGTGAATATCTTATGCACCTCTTTCTGCAACAGCCTTCTGTGTTTGGAAGAAATTCAGTTCACTAATATATTTTCAGTTAGCTAGAAACTTACCTGCTTTTGACAGAGCAGCCAGCAGGAGAGGGAGATTTGACTAGTGCTTCTACTGTGAGGCTGCAGTACAGCTATGCCAGGCTTGGTGTGTCAGTCAGAGCAAATATTATTTTGTAAATCACTTTCCTGTTGCTGTGTTAAGTAGTCTGTCTTCTTTGCCAGTCATTCTTTGAGTGGAAAAAGCTGAATGTACTGTCCATTGCCTTGTTTTTCCCAGGGTCATGGGTGCCAGAATAGACCTCTGGAGATTTATGTCCCACCACCCGGCTCAACCAGGGCACCTAGGTTCTGATTATCTCTAAGGATAGGCCCCCACAACCATCTCTGGGCAACCTATTCTAGTGTTCAACCACCCTTACAATAAAACAACTTTTTTTGTATGTTTTAAATGAAAATTTCAATGAAAACTGTCTCTTGTTCTCGTCCCTTAGAAGGATCTACATCCATCTTCTCTTTCCCTCCTCAAGTGTTGCTAAAGTCCCTCTGAAGGTTTTTTCTCCTCAGGACTGAACAATCTCAGCTCTCTTTCCCTCTTTTTTATACGATCAGGGTTCCAGATTCTTAATAATAATTGTGGCACTTCCATGGTGTCTTTCTGTTATGCCCATTTTTCTGCATAGCTGCTTTCAGAGCCATTCAGAGCCCCTGGCCTGTGCTGCCTTGGGTTTATTCCTCCTCAGGTACAGGGAACTTGGTTGAACTTTACCCTGTTCCTGTTGGCAAATTTCTCCACCCCCTCAAGGTCCATTTGGCCCATGGGCCATTCCTCCCCCCATAGCACCTGCAGGCTGGCAGAGGTCCTGTCCCATCATCCACTGTATTGGTGCCAGTCTGGGGTACTCTGCCAGTGACTAGTGTCCAGCTGGACTTTGTGCCACTAGTCACAGCCCTCTGAGTCTGAGACTTCAGAGAATGCAGCACATTCTCTGCCTTTCTGTTTGGAATCAGTTTTCAGCATTATTTGCTGTACCACCTTCCCTGTGGGTGAGGGGAGGCAGGTCAGCCTGTAGCTCCTGGCCCTTGCTTCTTGCCCTGGAAAAAGGAGTGATGTTTATCTTTCTTCCAGTCCTCTCCCAGTGACCATCATTCCCAAAAGTAATGCAGACTGGCCTGCAATGATCTCAGCCAGTGTCGTTGGCACTATGAAATAAGGAAGACGGAGGAAACAGTGGTAAGGCGAATCAATTGAGTTTTCTGGTATCAAGATAGCAATTAATGTTTTATGATTGTTACAGTTAGTTCTTTTAGTACAATAAATAGTATTTTATGCAGTAAGGTGTTCCTAGTGATACTGATAAATTACTATCTAGGTAAAAATAGTTTCTGTCTTCAAACTATATAAGAGAAAGTTTATATTCATTTCATTGTACAAAAAGAATGGCTGAAAATATGCTGTCATTGAGAGAGATTTTTCTCAAGATTAATTGAGATATATCAGATTTCACATGCTGTCTCTCACAATTTTTTGCCTGATTACCAGTAGCAAATGGTCACATACACTTTTATTCAAACAGTTTCTCTAAAGTTAGGCATCCCAAGAAAGACAGATTTAAGGGACTTGATTCAAGCCTGACATAATTAATAAAACTGTGGAACATATTATTTATAGGCTCAGAGAAACTTAACTGGGAGGCACACTGAGCCTGGCTGTCTGGAGTTGTTGTGCCTCAGTTGGCCTTGGTATGTAGGCACATGTCGTATGGCTTTCTCCATCTGCACACACCCAGGTTTTTTTTGGAAGGGCTCTGAAATTTAGGGCAGGAAGGGTTAGTTTGCAATCTGAATTTGTAGGTTGCTTCTGTTTGTGGCATCATAGTTCAGCCTGAGGGGAAAAAACTTTCCCTGAGACTCCTCCTTGCATTCCTGCTCATGCTGCACATGGGAACTTCTTTTCTGTATTTACATGATGCTATCCTTTATTTATTTTCTAATTTCAGGAATAAGAGCTTGAACTTGATGAAACAAGCACACTTTTTCTCAATAAAAGTGTGTATTTCCACTAGAAATCAGTGGACCTTTCATGGCCATAGTAGCTTCAGATTCAGTTTCTAGTACTCATTGTTGCATTATTGGATAGAAACACTGGAGACCATTAGAGAACAGTAATTTAAGCACCTTCTGAAAGAAGTGCACAAGACAAGATATTTAAGAGTATTTAAACAAAATACAAATGTACCAAAAATAGTATTATAGAATCCTTACCTATTTTTTCTCAACCAAACTGGGCATTTTAGATGTGGAAATGTGAATGAGTTATGGATTACTGTTTGTTCAACCAGTTCTACCAGTGAAGCAGAATGATGGAAAAACACATGGTAGCAAAATGCTGCTAGCAAATGAATGCTGAATTGAGCAATTGGGCAGGAAATCAAAATTGAGGATTCAGTGTAAGGCAGCATATGGCACATGATCCAGAGCAGGTCTAGAAATAACTGGAGAAACTCTCAGAGCATTTTCAGTACCTGATAATGCCATCAACCACCAGCATCCTGTGCTGAGGACTTTAGAATGGCATAAACATTTACCTTGTCTCTTTTGAAATATTTTTGAGAGCACCAGTTGGATCAGAAGTAATTTTTTAGAAGAGAAAAATATATAAGGACACAGCTGGCTCTGGGGACTGTAGCTCAGATAGTTCCTGGGCAGGGTACAGGGGGCAGGGTAGGGCCTGGTAAATGTATGAGGGGCATTTTCTGTCTTAGAATGACAAACAGGATTTTTGGCCTCAAGTTGCAGTGCTCCCGGTGATTTATAGTCTTATCTGAGAGAGATAAACCTGGCATTTAGTGAAAAAATGTGACTCCTTGCATAGCATCATCAGCACCACAGAAAAATAAAACTTCTGTAAATCCATACAGCTTCTCTATAGCCTTTCATATCTCCTTTTATGCGCTTCTCCTTTCTGGTGCTTCATTGCTAGGAATAATGAACCCCTTCTCTTCAGCAGAACTCTGTCACTGGCTCCTTCAGCTGTGGTGAGCTCAGGATGTGCTGTGTGAGTCACATGTTTTCTCACTCTAGGTAGAGATATATGAGAAAATAAAAAAAAATATTTTCATGAAAAATGAAAGGCCAGGCTTTGTATTGTATCACCTCCCAGGATTTTTGAGTGTGGTATGGTGACCTGGCACAAATTCATACCTGGTAATCCTACACAGATGTGCTGTCTGGTGAAGTGCCATGTGCTAATAAAGGCTGTTCTTGCCCCATTATTCTGCAACAGAACATGAAAGCAAATGCACATGGCTGGAATGTGGGGGAGACCTGTGCCACAATGAGCCATTTACATTCAGGAGAAGGAGAGATTCTATTCACCTGCATGTTAAACAAAAAGTCCTAGAGAGGATTACAAACCAGTGAGACTGTGTAGCAGATAAGAAACCCAGCTACAGTTTGGAACAGCGTTTAGTGATTGTTACCAGCTAATGCTGTCTGAGCCTCCCTTCTATGGAACGGAACATTTTCATTGCACTGAAGTCAATAACTGTATGAAGGCAGGGGCTATATCTCAAGATGGGTTGAAAGCATGTGCTTTGATGTTAGAGCATTTCAAGGGCAGGTGAATTGGCATTAAGTCACTTGCTCACATGTTAAGGAACTTTTCATTAAAAGAATTAAGTCCTAACTATTCAGATCAGCAAGAGTAATTATGAAATATTACCTGCCTTAATAGAATGTGGGAAAGTTCTTACCTAGAGTAAGATTGATTCAGGTTGTCTAAATGGGAAGATTTCCTCATGCCTTTTCAGATTGGCTAGGGTCCCTAATTTTTAAGGGAACTCATCTCAGCAGCCCAAAATGTTGTTAAATTTCTTAAAGAACACTCTGAACTTCAGCTTTCTGCAATGACTGCAGAAGGGACCAAACCCTTCACAGTAATACTCTGATATCGTTGCTTCATGCAACCCTTAGAAAGGTTCCATGTTTTGGTCTTTCCTAAGTATAACTGAGAAGACATTTCTGTGGCACTTCCAAGTGCTTTTGGCAGTGCTTTCCCTTCAGGTCCCTAGCTCACTACCAGGTGTGTGCAGCCTCATGGAATCTGTGCTGTGTCAAAGCAATAAAGCTTTCATAGCTCTCTGCTCTGAGTCATTTCTGAACAGGCAGCATAGCTCAGGGTAGTTCTGGAGATGCTTTGATACTGGATTGACTTTGAATTTTTTTTTCCTTGATGACAAATACATTTCCTCAGGATACAGCTTGTGTAAGACATTAGTAATGTCACTCACCTAAATAAAGGCAGAGCAACTGAAAGCAGATAGAACTGCAGTAGTGATGGTAACTGAGGCTATTTAGAATAAGAAAGTAGAGGCTGATACATACTACATCTACTCAACCATTAAGGCAGGAGCTATAGATGCATTATAAAGGAAAATATATTCAGATAAAAATCTCTTTTGTAGGTTTGGGCTCATTAAGAAGATCAAGACCCAAGCCAAAGTTTACACGCGAGCAGTAGCTTTAAACTGAAAGCTGAAAATCTGACCTTTTGGTGCATTCAGTTATGTATTTTTTTTTTTTTGACACCTTTGAGACTTACTTTCACAAGTAAAGAAAAATAGTGACATTTTATTATTTGTGGT
>VWZN01013335.1:28516-71062 GCA_013396955.1 Regulus satrapa
TGGTGGTGGGGGGGGGGGTGGTTGTTTGTTTGTTTGTTTTTGTTTGTTTGTTTTTCTGTGCCAGACTTTTTATAATATTCTAGCAGTGACAAGGACTTTGCTTTGCTCACTAAACAAAGGAACATAAAGAACATTCAGGGCAGAATGAACTTTAAATGCCTCATCTCAGGTAAGGAATAATAAAGGTTCACCTCCTCTCAGCAGATGGTAGGCTTTTTTAGGTGTCAGTACAAATTTATTTCAGTGAAAGAGGAGAAATGCCTGAAAGGTATTTGTGTAGAATCCTGAACTTAGTACCTTGATATAAATTTACTTGAATTACATTTTTTCACTGAGTGATGGTTACCAGCAATCACAGAAAAAACTGGTTTCAAAGGTACAGCTGGGTAAGCCTTGTTTAGATGTTCCAGTAAAACTGTCCTGTCTTTCAGCCTTGTCTTGTTTTTGAACACAAAATACATCTAAAGTTTATGAAAAGCATTATTTAGACTGGAATGAAAAGGAAAACATCTAAATACAATTGTTTCAAGTGCCAGTGGAAGCTCATTAAGGTTAAAAAGGGCCTTTCCTCTGAGATTGGTGGAATTAGGTCAGTTTCTTATTGTAGTATATCTGGCCTGCAGGCATCAATACTGGCTGTAGACTCTAACTAGTTTGTTTGCACGCTCCTCATTTATAGTTAAGAGCTGGGAAATAGAATGGATCAAAAATCTTTATATATTCAGTAGTTACAGTTCTTTCTATCCAGACAATCTGAAAGTTGTACTACCCGTGTAACTTTGAGATAGATAAACAAAGTAATTAAAACTAAGCTGGAGATCAAAATCTTACGAACTACTTTATCTACAAACACCAATAAGATGCATTTTGTTCCTGCTCTTCAAACAATAGGTGGAATTCTCTCAGGAATTTTCTGTTTGCCACCCAGACAAGCAGTAATTTTTTTCTTCCCCAACAAATCAGCTCAATGGCAAGAAAGCCAGTGCAGCTAAATTCCTTCCCTTGGAGTGAATGGCCAAGCCAAAGGCAGTTTAATGACATGAGGCTAATGGCTGAGTGAGGGCAGTCAATTCAGAATTTACTTGTATTGGTGTGTGCCTAAGGACAGGGTGCAAAGATGGAGCATGGGCTCCATCGTGCTCCTGGCAGCTGAGGGCTGTTGCCCTGCTGAGTGTCAGTACCCCACCCACCACTAGAACACAGCATACTCCTTTCACAAAACCCACACTAGCAGAGATTTTAGAAGTGCTGCTCGGTTTGAAGAAAATAACATAGGAGGGGAATCAAGGTAAGTTTTCATGTCCCAAGATGTCTTGTCAGGTCCCAGAAAACAAATTTGTCTTTCTGCTTGAAACTGGAAACAAAAGAACATTTAAGACTCCAACTCTAAGCTACATTTTAGCTTCTTATCATAGTGTGAGGCCATTTATAACTATTGAGACTGTTTCTGGGTAGATGATAATAAAGGAAAATTTGATGAGAAGAGGCAGAGTCTGACCAAAGAGCTTGGCAAGGAGAAGGGCATAGGAAGAAAGGTTGGCACACAAGGATAAGGTGCACTGAGAAAGAATTTGTGAAATGAACACTTCAAAATGTCAGTCTTCATTCTAATTGACTTGTATTTTGTCATTTGTTAGCCACTGACGGTGGTACAGGTGAGCACTAAAAGAAGTACTGTAGAGGGGGAGAACTAGAGTAAAATATACTGGTTACCTCAAGGAAGGTCTTGTTTTGGATTCCCTGTGTGATTTGGACAGTCAGAGAGTTTAGAGCAGTCAGACTGCCATGGATGACAGTAACCAATTCACTTCTGACCTGTAAAACACAGGAAGAATCAAGAAAAAGATGGCGAAAGTTAGTGGGAAATTTCAAAATTCAGTTTTCCATAACTTCAATAATCTCCTGTATATTTGAAGCAAAAGAGCACAAGCAATGCTGCTTCTGTAGCTTCTGATTCAGGGTCAGAAAGTTTTTGTTTCCCCAACCTGTTAAAAGGTTTTAACACAACCTTTTCAGTTTTGTGTTAGTATCAAAGGAGATTTGCTATAGCATCAGTTTGGGTTGGTTTTGCCAGAACCTGAAGGGGCTATGCACAAAGATGGTGGTGTTTTTTGGAAGATGTACTTAAAAATTGGGAGAAAAGAAGTGACAACTTGGAAGCCAAGGTGGCACCATCTGAGTGATCTGTGCTGTTTCTGCAGAGACAGCTGCAGCTTAAGACGGTAAGAACCAGCAAAAGAGATTTACAGATCAGTGCTACTTCTGCCGTTGTTTGTTTTCTCCTATAGTAGTTTACTGCCGTCTGCATCAATCCCCAGAACTTCTCCACAAGCACTCAGAATCAGCCAAGGGCTTAGTCTCAGCAGTGAACAAGAAGATACATTCATTTGGTGTATTGTAACTAGGGAACAGAAACAAAAAATTTATCTGCAGCTCAGCTAGGGTGTGCTGGCTTCCAGTGCCTCCTCTTGAGCTCTGCTGCTCTTCCCAGGAAGGAAATGCTTGTCTGTTCTTGTTGGGTTTTGACACTCTTGTTTTGGAAATTAAGGATTCCAAGAAACACAGAGGGAAGTGCATAAAGCTTGTCACAGAAACCTGAGCAGGCAGTGCTCTTTCCTGCTAGCTTGTTGGGTCAGTATTAGGTGTGAGAATACAACCAGCCCTGGTTGTTTCCTATGCTGTTTAACAGTCGAAGCCTAGGGAGGAGGAGGAAGAGGGCTGTTTCCCTCCATGCCAATAGCAGCAACAGTGAAGTTGCTGCTCTGATAAAATTGTTGTTTCTTTTATTTTCCTTTTCCTTCAGATAATGAAGCTAACTAGAAATGGATCTAAGTATGAAAATCTGTAGTGAAATTCCTGTTCTTCTAAAGAGCTTTACTCCTTTGCCTTCACTCTTCGAACAGTGAGGAGTAACTGCGTAGAAACATGCCTTTTACCAGTGCTGTCACACAGACACAACTGGGATGCAGTGGTTTCTTTTCAGAGTGCCTCTCTTCTTCATCATCCTAACAAAGCCTGGTTGCCTGCTCAAGATTTCAGATTTTTCTGAGGATATGGATTATAAAAATATTACCTTTAAACTGGAATAGGATGTATGCACGATCAAATCTGTACAAACTCATACATTATCAGTCTTCTCTGAGAGCAGCATTTTCTTATCTGAAAGTACTTCTGAGCAGGTACTGGCATGTAATCACCACTGAATCGCTTGAGCTAAGAATCAAAACAGAGCATTTCTCAAAAAGCAAGTGTGAAAAGCTTCACTTTTATAATTATAGAATGTGTCGTTTAGGTAGCTCTTGCCAATTCCTTTTTAGTTTAAAGAGCAGTGAAACAAAGTACCAGATTGTAGGGATGAATAAGCATTGGAAAAAATGGCTGTGCCTTGATATGATTCTATGTGAGATGAAAAGAACTGGATCAAAAAACCCATAGGCTATCTGCCTACCAGTAAAGCCCAAGATTTCTAGTGATTTTTTTTTTATCTTAGCATTTCACTTTTTATTAAATATAGAATATTCACATTTTAATAGCTCCTTTTCTTTCATTTTGCAGAAGCACTGTTGTGTTAGGTAAAAGTATAGAGATGTGTATTTATGTAGGACTTTTGTTAAATTTCATTTGCTGTTGCAGACTTATCTCTCATGAACTGCACTTCTAAGAAACTTGAAAGTGAACATGAGTAATTTGCTTTCAGTGGGATCAGAAAACACTTTTCTTTCCTTAGTTTTGCAGGTGAAAGAGTTAAGACTTTGCCTGCAGCAGATTTATGAATGTTGCTGCAGGCAAAAATTAGTTTAACAGTTTTTACTAACAACTCCATCCTTTTTCTTATGAACTCTGCTTTCATCTAACAGAACTGCAAATTATGTCCCAGTAGATTAGATGAACTGAAGGTTGTAGAGGTGTGTAATGTGCTGAGTCACATGGCTTTGCTTTCATGGAAGTGGAAAAGCAGGTCATAAACAAGCTGAAAATTGTGTGTGTGGGGAGGGGGGGGTAAAACCCTTTAGAAAAAGTAAATAACTTTTTCCCTGTACCATTTATATAGTTTGGTATATGGTGGTGATTTTTTAAAATTTTTCTTTCCTTGTCTTAAAATTTTTGGAAAAGCAAGAAGGAAAAGTAGCATACTTAGTCAACTTTGTGCCCTGCTGCATTCAAATAACTGCTCATGAAAATTACAAACATAGTCACCTAGCTTAAGTTTTATCCATGGTACATAATACTTGTGGAAAAAGCCCTGTACCTTTCCTTCTCCTTTGAAGGTGCTCTCAGGTCAGGTATAAGAGCCTTATAATTTCTGTTGTGCTGCATAAAACTCTTTGTTCTTTAACTCTACATGCAGGTTTAATGGAAGAAAAAACTCAGGACGGCATGGAATGAGAATAGTAGAGTCATTTAGGTTGGAAAAGACCTTTAAGATAGATAAATTTAATGTCAAATGCAGCACTAACCCATGTACCTAAATGCCATGTCTACATGTCTTACAAAGACCTACAGGGATGGTGATGCAGCACTTTCCTGGCCAAGCCTTTCCACCTAGGAATTTTTTTCTAATGTTAAACTAAACCTTCCCTTGTGCAACTTGAGGCCATTTCCTCTTGACCTACTGCTTGTGACTAGGGAGAAAAACCAACCTCCCAGCTTACTGCAGCCTTTTTTGCAAGAGGCGTCCAGGAAACTGCACTATGACTGCCATTGTGTTTCTGCTCTATGGCCCACAGAGAGCCTTAGAAGGCTGGGGGCTGCAGCAGAACCCGGCCCAGTGCTGGCAAGCCAGAAATAGATTTATGTTTAACTCTTCCCAAGTATGCCCACAGGGTTTGACTACTTCTCCTCTAGAGGGATAGTTTGTTTTTCAGTGTTTTTCAGATATGGGAATGACTAAAGACTTTGGTGTCAGATTTATGTCTCCGTCATTGCCATTTCCTCTGTCAGTTGCCAGGAACAGGACAGTCAGTATATTTATCTTGTTTGAAATAGACTGTCTCTACTTTTGTATTCAGAGAAGTTTTAGAAGTTCATTCTTTCTAAGTCTGCTGTTTTCCATATGACATTAAACAAAACTTGTCTTCTGTGCTTTCCTGTCTTGTTTGTAGGATTGACCTTCTGTCTTACTGAGTACAGACATGATCTCTTCTGCTTAACTGCCCATTGTGACATCTTCTATCCTCCAATTTAGCAGTGTTTTGAAATATCTTTGTATTTCTTCCAGTACAGCTGATGCCAGTGGGACCAGGTAGAGTTCCAGAAAGTTCTTTCTGTTGTTTTCTCTATCACCTGTGACAATGTTCCTCTCTCCCATAACACTTAGGCAAAGCTTGAGGGAAGGTATTTGCTAGTGTAATGAATTCAACTTCATGGCCTTCACTATGATCCATAATTTACTCCCTCATCTTTCTCTTTTCAGTAATAGGGCAAAGGTAAGTACTTACTTTTTCTATTTTTATATCAGTCACAGAGTCTAGTCCATCTTTGTATGGATGCTGGATGACTTGTACTGCTGGCAGCAGTGATAAACTTGTCATGTTTTTTCAGGTGTACTGAAGTGCAAGAGACATGAGTTTCTCTGAGCTCCACAGAAAGAGGAAAGAATACAGACATCGACTTACACCCTTTAGAAAAATTCAGATATACTGGGCCAAGTAGACATGGAGCAGAGATAAAGGTGAAAGCTTTAGTTACAGGTTTGAACAAATAAGTAAGCAAGTAGGTAGGGTATACCCTAGGTATTTTAAGAAATATTTTAAGTGTAAGCTTTTGAAACTCTGAAAATCCCTGAGTCCCAGTTCTATAGCTTAGCTCCAAGACGTGACAAAAACATAGTAAGAACATTGTTTGCATTTTTAAGATAAAACAGATAAAAAATATCCATGAGTATATATGTAAAACTGACACTGATTTTTGCATATTAGATTGAGTTTTGGATAGGTGTAGAAAGTCCAGTTAGAATCATGTTTTTAGTTCATTGGCTTATTTATAAAAAAGATCCCCTGTATTGGGGTGAACTGACATGCATGCATGCCTGGATGGAGGGAGAAGAGCAAGCCAGAGCTGAGGAAGAGGATGAAGAAGAAGAAGAAGATCACACGCAAGCATAAGGAAGAAAGAAGAACAAAGCTGCTACCAAGGGAGAATCCCTGCTTGTCTGCTTCCTGCACCCTGCTTGCCTGCACCCTGCATCTTGCTTCTGCACGCCATGAAAATGAAGAAAAGAAGACCAGGGGATGATGGACATGAGACCCCCAGTCCAGGGACTCTGTTGCAACCTTCTCATCACAGAAACTGATTTTAGAGACTTTAGCATGGATTTTAATAATTTAGGACTCAGCCTTCAGATAAATACCTTTTTGCAAATAAAGCCTTATAGCAAACAACAAATGCCTCCGCTTCTCTGAAGAATCAAGTACCTTCAATCCCCGACACAGGTGTTCTGTGCTTTTTCACTTCAACAACAAGAGACTCTTAATTTTGTCCCCAGTACAGATATTTGTGTGTTTCTGTTGTCAGTGGTTCACTGTTGTGCTGGTTCTATTTTTTTTAACAGCATGAACAACAGAGATGCTAATCTAGTACTCTTAATATGCTGTGAAAAAAACAAGTAAATAACAGCAGGAAAAGCAGTGCAACAGCAGGAAAGCACAATGTCCTTGCTGAAGAGGTAACGTCTCTTTTCAGGGTAGGGCTGCTTGCTGTTCTGGATGTACAGAGTTCTGCCTTGTGCCAGATGTGGCAATGGGGCAGTGCCTGTGACAAGGCACACTGGGCATCATCAGCTTAGATGCCACCAAGCATGGCTACCAGCCCAGCGGCACTGGGGCTGTGCAGTGCTTCTGGATGAGTCATGAGTTGATACTACTGTTTCAGCACCCTGGGGTTAAAGGGATTGTAGGATTTGAGGCAGGTTTGTACCCCAGGCTTGTAGGACTACTACTGATCACAAGTCTATCAGTTTCACTCTGGAAGGAAAAGCAAGAGTTACGTTGATTTTCACTAGTCCTGAATGAAACCTAAACCTCAGTATGAAAAGTCTGTGGCTGATGGAAGCCCTCTCTGTGTTCCCTTACTGAAGGGAGGGGATTTGTTTTCATGTGTTGAATGAGACTGCAAATAACAGCACTGCATTTTGACTAGGTCCTTTCTTTCAGTGCCTCAATATGTTGGATTGAGTTGAAAATTGAGTTTTTAGTTATTATATCTTTATCTCAGTTGGGCTGCTCTGTTATTTGCTGCTAATGCTGAGTGAAGTACCATGATTGCTGGCTGATTTGACCTCTTTTGCCAGGGGGAGTCTTTCAGTTGATATTAGTGGTTTTTGAAAAAGGCATATTGTTAACAACTTAAATCCTGTTGCTGGCTGCCTGTGAAACAGTTGATTTATTTGGATACCTTTGCTTTTTAAGGGCTTTAATTCCATTGTCTCTTTGTTACTGAAATCAAGTGTTTTAAATCTTGTTTGACTGTATCTGAATGTGAATACCAAATTCTGTTAGAAGTCTGACAAAACCAGAGAAGCTTTTCTGTCTATTAAATGCTATTTAAATGCCTTCTATTTGTTCTAGAGCAGTTTTATAATCTTGTTTGAAAACAAAAAACTTCTCAGGTTTTGTGTCATTCGGCAATACCTGAAAGTATTGATAGAAGAACTTGCTATTTCTTGCTCATAATTTTCTCAACTCGGTTTATATTTTAAGTAACACTGTAATGTGCTGTATTACTGCTTATTCCTCTTAAAATTGTTTATTAGTGGAATTCTTATTGAAATTAGAGATCATTGTTTTACATTTTCCTGCAGGTGTTTTATTTAATTGTCTAAAATTGTAACAACAAAGCACAGACACATGCATTCTGTAGGTTTCAACTAAGTAAACTTGTTTTTCAAGAGACCTGAAATTACTTTATGAGTAAACAGTCTAAAATATAACAAAGGTAAGGTGTTTAAATGTCAATAATATATATTCACTGAAAAAAAAAAATCTTACCCGCCTTTGTATCAGTAGTCCCTGAATATGTTCAAAGCAAAGTCATTCAGTGTCCATTCATACTCTTTCAAAACAATACTTTGGAATCACTCCTGGGCCTGCATTTTAGTAGAGAGGTCTGTACACCAGTCACTCTCTCTGGGTGCTGCTTCTCCTGGAGATGTTAGACGAGCTTTAGAGATCACAGGGGACCTTTAGTTCCAGCTACACATAATGATTCTCAATTAGGTCAGATAATGGTGGGTATCAGCATTCTGCAGCAAATGGAGCTTGAAATGTTTTGGACATGGAAGATGGGTTGAATTTCTCCATGAGATGTTTTTGCTAAAGTTCAGGAAGGACTAGAGAAACATTACTTTAGGCTTGGTTATGTAATCAGGCCCATACAGGATTTTTGGCGGGGGTGGGGTAGCCCTTTGTTTTGCATTACAAAAATCCAAACACACCACACACAGCATGATCTCCCTTAATGATTTCATTGATTTGTATTGAAGTTGCATGTTATGTGCAGCTGTGTTAGTGTAGTTTAAAGTATTGGATGGTGTATTTTACTAAGCATTCTGCTTATTTATAAGAATTATAAATTTTTATAATTTGATGTGTTCCTAAAAGTGAATAATTTCTGTGCTATTTATGCCCAGTTAAAAGATTATCATTAATATTCCACAAGCATTTTTGGTTTTTTTAATATTTTCTCTCTTGGTTTGAAAAGACAAAGGTGTCTGGTAAGGAAGGCAGGACCCTCACTTGGAATGGAAAATGTAAACCCTCTCCCCCCAAATTATTATAATTTTGAAATTAAGGGTCTCTCAGGCAAATATATGGGGATAGATATAACAGTTCTTTACTAGTGTATAAGGAAAAAAAAACACAGAAAAAAAGCAAACTACAACTTAATAGGAAAATTAAAATAAAATAGAGCAGTACAAAAACACTGAGAGTCAGAATACAACCTGGCACCCTGTCAGTTTGTGTTAGTCTGATTAAATGGTGTCTGCAGTCCTCCTGGAGTGATAGATGTGATTCTGTTGAAGCAGTGATCCTGTAGAAGGGTACAGTCCTCTGAAGATCCCATGGTGGTGTAGAAGGGCCTGGTCTTTTTTTCTGGGAATCCAGTGGAAAAAAGGCTGCTCTTGTGTTCCAAATGTCAGACTTTTATCCAGGTAGGAATGCTTGGCTCCTCTCCCCAGGTGGAGCATCTCATAATGGGATGATGCAATTTTATCAGTTACGCAGTGAGACTCAATGGCCCATTAACAGAAGATATCCCCGTTGGAGGGAGGATGGGTCATGGAAGAGTTAAAGAACACTGTCCCACCTGGTTTTAATAGATGGTAATATAATACATACTTTTGGTTCCATCTTGCATTGCAACCTGAGTCATATATACCAAATGGATTAATAAACTTAGTTATGAGGAACAGATGCTAGAGTCTAATTATCATATGGCTGTTAATGTTTTCAGATAATAGGATGCTTTCATGGTAACATAAGATGCATTCCATCTGCAGGAGCTACATCATTTGTCAGATATCTTAAGTGGTGGCTTGCAAGTTTGCCCATAGAAAAGACTAAATTCTTGTAATAGAGTGCATTGATGTAGTGCATTTAATCTGAAAGCCACATTGCTTTGATTAGCATAATTATTATTTATCCATAATAACTTCTAGAATCCCTTGCTGAGATCCCTTTGGATCCTTTGTAAAGTCCTGTCTAAAATACAGCGTGAAACAAATTCTCCGCAAACCTGGTCCAGTCAGGGAATACTTCCTGCATGTGCACCCTGTGCAAGGAATGACACTAAGCATGGAACTCTGCTTCCCCTGCTGGTGGGCTGTAGAGTCCTGTCCCAGAATATTCTTCCAGGGAGCCACCACAGGAAAAGGGGAATTCTCATATGCTGTTGCCATAGGGTAGTGTGCTTGGGAGATATGGATGTAGAACTTTTTCCACAACTCTTTTGTAGTTTTGAGTGAACCACTACAAATAGACTTGCTAAAATTATTTACTCTCATTTAAAATGAAATTGTTAGAATTGGAACATTTAGGACTATTTTTTTTCCAAACAAACAAAAGTATGTAATTGATAGTTTATGGTATCTCAATGTTGCATCTATACATAAGGTACAACTTATTAAGTTCTCTGAGGCAAGGGGAGATTCTGCTTTTTTTCTATTGGGAATAATCCTTAATTGTCTTTCAGTGTAACAAAGGAGTATTTTAGTAAGTTGATAAACAAAGTAAGTGAATTTCCATGTGTTTTCCTAGAGATGGTATTTTATGTAAAATCATTATATGTGTGTCAGCTGCTTGAATGAGTACTGGAAATTCCAGGTCCAGTTCTCTTTAATTTCTCCTGGAAACATATGGTAGTTTTTAATGTGGATGTGAGTAGATTTTAATTCTCTACTTTGAAAGCCACACAGGTTGTCATTGGGGTATGCTGCAAGCCCTCTGAGGCCATTAACCTTTGAGGGTGGAAATCAGAGTAACCCATTCTTCTCTTAAAATGACTTTTGTTTCTCCCTAACACTTGTTAATATCCAGTTACTGTGTATGCTGAACAGAGGATGCAACAGTGAGATAGAGAACAGGACAATGTGGAGCTGCAGCACCACAAACTGACTTTGAGCATTGCTCTCCCTGCTTGCGCAGCTCCTTTGGCTGTTAGCAGGGATAAGTAAAAAGATATTGGTTTTCTTCATTTTTCTGTCTGATGCTTAGGTACTAACTATCTTATTTCATGGTAAACATTAAAGTCTCTTATAAGCCATTATTTACTCATTTTCTTATTTAGCTTAGATGCCCATATGATGATTATGGCCAGTTTATCACAGTTAATTGATAGAAGAGATTTGCAAAGAAAATTACTTCTATATTTTAAGGTCTTTTTCCTTGGGTACTTGATTTTTCTTCACTTATGGCACTTTGCAGTGTGAACACTATTACATAGTTCCTGAGATTTTCCAGGCATTGTATTCTCAGTTTCTTAAAGTCCAGCCTATAAGAAAAAACAGCTGGCTTCATTTTAGAGAGTTTTGCCTCTCAGTGTTGCTGAGGGAATGTGTGTCTGAAACAAGTACAGAGGTGATTAAAATAATGAGTCTCAGGTGTCTTGATGAAAGAGTAGGAGCAGCTAAGGTCTGTTAAACAGGTTCCATGGCTGCAGCTCATTGCTCCTTGTGAGCAGATCTGAAGATGAAAAGGACAGTTTAAAATGGTTGTCAGACTATGCGTTACAGATAGGAGATTTTTCTGGATTTTTTTGCTGAGGCTTCTAATCAAACAATGATTTGTGGTGGGGTTTTTTCCCCCAACTCTAGTTATTAACCAATAAATGTTGACACCTAATATCTGATTGACACCATGAGAAGCCATCTGAAGTAGGTACTTAGGGGAATGAAAGGCTCTCCTTTGAGGCATTTACTTATCCAAGCTCTGTGTGGTAGCCATGATTTGGCAACTTGCACACCTGTAGTGAAGTCCTGAACCTATATCTAGAGAATGTCACTCCAGTGACATCTCAAACAGCCAATATTTGGGGTATCATTAATGATATCTAGGTCTGAGATTGGTACACGCAATCTGGAGTAGACTACTGCCAAGAAATGTGGCTTAAGATGCATTCTTGATTTTGCCACATCCTGTGGCCACTCAGGCAAGTGGTTGAAGTTTGGCAAAGATGATCTTTGTGACTCGGTTCCCATGTCTTGACTGGGGCTGTGAGCCCTCCTCCTGCCTGCTCTGTGTGTGCTCTAACCTGGCTCTCAGGGGCAGGGGGATCTTGAGTCTTGTTCCACTTGCATCAAATAGAAAACAGTGAGCCTTTTGGTCGGGTGGTTCATAGGGATGCTCCTGGAACAATAATTCTGGGATAAATAATCATAAAATCCTGTCTCATCTCCTGAAGCCACTTCTCAGACATGCTTCTAGAAAATTAAAACCTTAAAAATCATTCACCTCTAAGAACACAATGTTAATCACATCAAAACAATCAGAAGTCCACCATTGCTTTAATTATCCTAAAGCCAGCAATATGCTCTCCTCACTGTTCCTTTCTGTAGTGAAATTTATTGAGTCTATTCATCCTTCACACACACTGCAGAAGTACACTTTGTAAAGCTGAGAAAGCTGTAGAGTTAATAGTGTAATAATTCAGCAAGAAAAACTGATTTGCAAGTGAACCATGTATCAGGCTGTCAATGGTGCTTAAAGCTAGTTCATAAATTCCTGACAAAGAAAGGTGTGGGCTTAGGGGACCACTTTTTTTATAACCAAAATTATAAGAGTCGGTCACAGGAGCTTAATGCTGACTGTTATTATTGCATGTAATTTGCAAACCACCACAGGAGAGAAGTCAAGGAAAACAATATTTTGTGATCAAGAGCTGACAAAAACAGGACATCTCAAAGGATAAAGCATTTACTTGACTGTAGACTGTGTCTGAGGTACTGCAATATACCTTCTACTCCATACCAATTCCTGAGGATCTTCAGCAGTCGGTTTGCAGGGTCATTTTCCTTTAGGTCATACTCAGGCATGTGAATGCCCATCTGGATGGGACATGAGGCCATAATTTTCTGTGAGGACCATATTAGTCAGTAGGGCTAAGAAAAAGCTGTCTCTCAACCTGCTAATTGTACCACGTTCAAATTAAAAATCATCTGGAAACTAGAATTTTCCAGAATAGAGGTTATCTATAAATGCCTGGGTTGCTGTGCAGGGTCTAGGCACTTAATGTAAAGCAGATTATGCCCTGGGAGGGAAATACAGGAGGAAGGACTTAATATAATCAGCCAACTTTTAAATATGGAATGGGTTGTTTTGCTTTACCTTTCTCTGCTGGGAAAGGTCTGGCAGGTCTCAGGGTGGCTCTGCAGTGCCCTAGCCAGTGACCATGAAACACAGTGTGCTGGTTACAGGGTACACAGAAATGAACCTTGCTAAAAACCTGCTTCCTCTGCAGGGATCAACAGCAGGGGGTTTCCCCCAGCTGTGTGTGTGCAACCAGCTGTATGATTTTAGAAGAAGATCCTACTGCTTCTGTATAAATTGCAGGTAGAGATGGGTTTCTTATATTTAAGGATTGCGTGACAAAAGCGTGTTTCCATGAGTATATAGCCCTCTTATTTACAGACTGGATTCATCAAGTTGATAATTGCTGAAGTTACTGATTGCTGTCATAGGCCATTAGTCTTGAGTGTCCCATCAAGTCAATCATTACCTTATGCAATTTCAGACACAAAAGCCACTTGGAAGGTTTATACTCATTTTAGCAGTCCTGGGATACATAGATGGAAGCCTTTCCAGTAATTGAAAGGCTGATTTCTATATAATGAAAACATAAATCTGGGGTTTTCACTCAAGAAATATATTCAGATTGCTCACCTGAATTTCTGCATGGGGCACTGGATGATTGCAAACACATTTTATAATGCCTCCTACTAGGCTTTTTCTAGAAATAGGAGCTAATGATCAAGGTACTAAAATATACCTTGAAGGTGTCTCCAGAAAAATTTATTGAAGGGCCTAGTGGGAGAAATTATACCATGTTACAAACAGAAAGTCAAATCACATCAGATGTCAGCAGCACCTGCACAGGAGTCTAAGAAATTGATTTTCTTTAAAAGGATTTTTATAATTGCCCTTTAGAAAATGAGTATAATGACAGTGTGTGTAAAGTATGTCTGTTTAAAACAAACAAAAGGTAATAGGAGAAGGTCTTTGCTTTATAATCTGTTTTTATCATCTCCTTCTCCTCTGCAGGGCTGGGGGGTTAAAGTTCAGAAATTATTTCCCAATATGGTCTTGACAGTACAGCATCAGCTACCAGAACTTCCATATGGGTGCTTTCAAGGATAACAATTAAATGTTCTGCCTTATTTAAAAGTTGCCATTTAGGTGCTGCGACAAGCAGCTGTTCCACTCAGTAGCATAACTGGAAGTGGCTGGACATGACTGATGCACTTGAGAAGAACCTGAAATTTGTATTACCCCCACAATGTTAGATGCCAAAATTCTGTTTTACCTTTGTTCTTTGCTGACTGTAGTATTGTTCTAGGAAGAAAAGCCCATGTTCTCACAGTTGATATTCAAGATTTACTGAAAGAATTGTGGAGCCACTGAAATTGAAAATTATTGCATTAAAAGACAGTCATAATTGTAAATTTTGTTCAAGCAAATCACTTGATTTGCAAATCACGTGAAGCATGGAATTCCTTCAAGTTGTTGCTCAGGATAATATGCCTGTAAGGTACAAAATAATGTGGCTTGCTGTGTTTTGTAAAGGGTATTTCCTGGAGGGTATAGTGCCAGCACATGGTTAATTGTGTATTCCTGCTGTAGATAAACTCCCTTTTGTGGCAGTCTGCTGTCCATGTGAACAAGAGCACAGGAAACAGTTCATAGTTCTTCCATTTTTGTATTCCATCACTTCAGGTCTTCACTCATTTGGTATTTTCTGGAGGAGCTGCATAATGCAGAGGGCAGTCAACATCATGAGATCAGATTTAATAACTTAATTTCATGTTTAAATCAGTACTTTCCAAATTGTTTTGATTGCACACCCTTATTAGTTAAAAATATGAGCACAGCCCCTCAATACATTTATGTATTTATTACCCTGTACTCATGATTATGTATAGTATAAAGCATATGCAAAAATAGAAGTTGAAAAAGAATAAAATAGCACTGAAATACACATAATTTTAAAATTATATCCTATTTTATCTCCTAATTTTGGAAACACTGGATCAGACCATGTACAAAAAATCATATTTCCAAATACTACTGAGCTTTTAAAAGCCACTGCCTCTTCTTAACTTCTGAATAAACGCCATGTTTATGTCTTTCATGTTCATCTACTTACAACTGTAGGATATATACCAGAAGATGTTTGAGAATCTATTATTACAGGTTGTGCTGGTTACAGATGGAACCCAGCCCACAGAAGTAATAGACCAATCAGAAAAGGCTACGCCTCTGTGACATACACATTTTAAAATTGAAAGCCTGGGAAAGAGGGACCCTTCTTTTCCTTCCGGCAGAAGGGGAGGTAAGGCTGGGAGGGCCTGCGCCCTGCATGGCCAGGAGGGCCCGCGTCAGCCCAGCTAAGTTCTGTTTTTCTTTGCATTCCTGAGAGGGCCTGGGACTAGAAATGCCACTGCTATTGAACATTACTGAGCAGGGGAAAGGAATGGACTATAGCGGCCACATGCTGGCTGTTCTCCATAGCTTGGCCTCCATGAAGGATTATAAGCAGAGACTGCAAAGCAGCCCAGTAATAGAGGGAAAGACTGGCAGCAGCCTGCAAACTAAGATGGCCCGAGCCCAGCCTAGCTGCTGCAATCTTTCGATGCTTTGGCCTAGCCCTCAGCTTGGATTCCAGTGTTCTACTGTGTTTTAATTCTGTCTGTCTGCTTGCGATAGATTTAACTCTTTAAGACCCAGATTGAGATCTGCAGACCCTAATCTTCTCCGAGTGAAAGGAAAAAGAGACTGAGAAAGGACAATGTAGAGGAACAGCATGGAGACATGAAAGAAGTCCTCATTTTGGTTGGAGAGTGAGGAGAGTCCTTGGACTGAAATAATCTTGTAAGGTGATGGATGCTAGTTAGCCTTGTAAATCATAGAAATAATGAGAGCTAGAATAGTTCAATTTGAGACCTGAGCAAAGATTGTAATTTCTTTTGGAGCTATTTGGAACATCCAGAGATAGAGATGAAGTAGTAAAGCCCCCATTGGCCTGAGGGGGGAGGGGGTGGCATTCTTTTGTTCCTAGAGATGAAAATTATTTCTTAGAAGGAGATGAAGTTGAACTTTTTGCATTTGAACATTCATCCTTAAAATATAATACCCCATGCATTTGATATGACCCAGAAGTGCAGCTTTGAGACATCTGTGAGATGGGAAGGCTTTTGCAAGTGCAGATTTTCCCCTGGGCGGATGCACTTGTGGAGATTGCACCCCAAGAAAGACTAAAAACTAAGTCTTGTGGGGAAGTCTCCATGGCTTTGCTAGTGAGAAGCTCCTCTTCCTGAGTGAATTGAGAGACTGTTTTAAGAGTGAGAAATCTTTGAGTTTTTTCCTCTCTACATTGTTATGTTGGTGGGAAAATAAAAAGGGTGTTGGAGGGAAGAGAAGTGATTTAAAAGTTTCATTCTGATTTCCATAAACCAGTTTAATTTGTCAATAAAAGTTTTCTTTGTTCTTCTTTTGAAGTTCTAAGCCTGTTTTGCTCTTTCTCCTAGTCCTATTTCACAGCAAGAAATAAGTAAGTGATTCTAACAGGTGCATAGACATTTTAAATACCACTAAAACCACTACACAGGTGTAGGGGATTTTTTTAAAAGTTTGGTTATTAGACTAAATGCATAATTGGGAATTTCAAAATAATTTTTTTACTATTTACTTTGTGGGAGAGTTTCTCAAGTCTTCTCCCGTTTTAGAGTGCTAATTTTGAATATTATGAAAATCTATTCAAAACTATTTAAAAGGCTTAGTACTTTTAAAATAAAATGCAACAATTTCTTTCAGGGAAAATGATCTATATTAAATGGAAATCTATTCCTAATCCTTATACTTTGCTGAGAAAATTACAAAGAAATATTTTTCCAGTGAAGATGAAATACTATTTTGCTGGTGGAGGAGTTTGAATTGGGAAAACTAGTCATGAAGACAGCCCCATAAGGCAGAATCCTTTTCCCAGTGACCCTCAAGAAATCCTGTGTTTCCCAGCAAGGAAATAAAGCAAGGAAAAAGCAAGGGAGCAAAGATTTCCTGCCCAGGAGAGCCTGGGAGCACTGGGCTCAGCCTGGCTCTGCCTCCATCCCTGCTTTGCACTGGGGGCAGAATTCTAGGAACCAGGGGACTACAGGAATAGCACAGCTGTAGTTTTCCTGGCCTTTTAACAGGAGTTGCTCAGATTCTAAGGCTTATGCTCACATAAGACATTTTTTTCCTTTTGTGCTGCTGTTTTCAGTGGGTTTTAATTCTTGCTGGGAGACTAAAAGGAACAAAATAAGTAAAACCCCCTAAAGCCCATTGCTTTGATGAAACAGCTTCTGTCATACTGGCACAGGGCTCCCTCTTTTATTTATTGGGGGGAGAAAGTGATTTTCCCTGCTTTTGAATGAGAGGAGCATGTCTTTTCCATAATTTTTTGCAAGCACTTGTAAAAAAAGCTCAGTGTTTCTGCAGGTGCATGTGTCTGTGTGTGCATACATTTATAGTTGTGTGTGAGCCTCGGTCAGCCTGGTAACCTCTTTGTAGTGTGGCCCTCACACACAGTCAACCTCTGTGTGGATGACGTACCATCTCTACATCCTTTTCTGAGGAAATTGAGATGGCTTTCTTGGCTGTTTTGTGTTTATTTCTTGTGTGAAAGGTCTGGCTTTTCAGGGAGTGGGAAACGTGTTTGTGGGAATCCCTGTGCAAAGAGAGTTTGGTCTGTGCTGTGAAGGGAGACTATCCAGGACTCAGACTGGTCGTGCTGTGTGCTGGAGAGGGGCACAGCCAGGGTCAGGCTTCTGTCTTCCCTGACACACTGACCCAATGCCAGATCTCAACTTTGAGATCAGACTAATCAGACCTACTTGTTAAACTGGTGTAAATTCTGTAATAATTTGGGATGTTTAAACTCACTTTTCTCTGAGCAAAACAAGTTAGCACTTCTGAAAGAAATATATGGGGTTTGAATAATCAAAATCTGTTCACTATTTCATATTTCCCTATTCCTTTCTGGGGGAATTGAAATATCCACCTGAATTAGTGAACAATGTAGGATTTGTAGGACTTTTTCAAACTAATTTTATCCAGATCTGATTTTTGTGCCTATACCAGCCTCATTGTACTACTTAAGATGCTTGGAGTTTCATGTGGAGGCTAAAGAAAGATTCTCTAACCTTCCTGAGGAGGTTGTTGTGTATATTGGTGCTGTTTCAGAGTAACATTGAAAGGCTTCCTTTATGGTATGAAACATATTGAAACATCTAGAGGACAGTAGGAACAAAAGACCTTATGTAATACTGGGAAATGTTTGCTAAACCGGGTCACTGTAGTGATAAGAAAAGTTTTGTTTGTAGCCATTATTTAATCACCATCTCAAACCATTTATAAGTGAAAGTCATTGCTTACATCAGGGACAACTTTAATATCTTGCTGTCTCTAGAGCTGCTAAGCATTTTTCTTTCGATTCCATTTGGAACTCTTATAAAACTCTCGTAATGCTGAGTTTACATGAGGTGGAAGTGTACAGATTCTTCATAATGCTCTAGTATACAGAAAGGTGTTTTATAAAGCCATTTAATACAAGTTGTGAAATAAGCTTAGGATGGTATTCTTTTTTTAAAAAAAAAAGTTTCAAAAGGAGAGGGTTGACATGGTATAAGTCCTTGTGCCATCAAGGAAATTACCATGAAACAAGTTTTTGTACTGCCCTTCATTAAGGACACTGCCACAGCCCCATCAACAGGTACAATACAAACTGACTTTAAAAACTGCAGCTTCTCATAGAAACTGAACATAAATATCCTGAACTAGAATAAGTTTTTCTTGTCCTAGTTTCAAGGATTTATGTCTCTGTTTGTTGGGGAAACCATTGCTTGAAACACAGAAGAAATGCTAAGCTGACCAGAAAATACAGCCTTTTCCTCCAAGAAATAGTTATTTTTTTCAGTAACTAATTGACTTTAGAATTGATTATAAATAAAATAAATCCAAAAGCGATTACTTACTTATGAACTTAAGTTAAAGCAGATTGCAAGGTAGTTTGGATTTAAGTAGGTGGCAATACGTATCCATTACTCTGTTCAATATGCCAATGGAAAACTAGGTCAGAATAATGAAGCATCCAATGAACAAAAAAAACCTTGAGAAACAGTATCTGATCTATGTTTAGCTTTCTTAATTACAGGATAGAAGTAATGAAATTCAGCCTTTCATCAGACAGTATTTAATTTAGCAGAAAACAGAGAACCAGAATTCCTGCAGTGCTGGAAACTTAACCAGGGTTCTACAGAAGTAAAAAGGTTGTACAAAACACAACTGCATATGAGAATAGAGGTGGCAGGAATTGTCTATCCTTGTAGTAGTCTGTTGCTGAAAAACTCAATACTCAGGTCCCCTTAGATGGCCCTGCAGGCCTGCAAGGTTGACTTGCCAAGTACACAGTAATGAAGAATAATGATGCTACCAAAATGCAGTACCCTGTCCACAAAAGAGAGATGAGAGGCATGTGGTGTTCCACCCAGGAAATCCCAGGAATGACGGCAGTGGGTTGAGATGAATGATCTCCTTGATGTGAGGCTGCCAAAATCTGCTCACACCATGGATGTCATGTCTTGTATGGCTCTGGTCACTGTATGGCTGGCAGTGGGCAGGGCAAAGGTCTGTCACCAGCCAAGAGAATCCCCAGGAAAATCCAAGGAATATCGATCAACCTTCCCAAGTGGTAGGATAAGTGAGGATGTTAGAAATTAACACCAATGTATGTTGTGGGGGAAAGAGACAGAGATCATAATAAGAAATAGAATGAATGGACACAGAGATGAATACAATATTTTGGAGAAAAGTTAGCGTAGTTCAGAAGACAAGTCAAACCCCACAAAGCTATGGCAGTTCCTGAAGGAGTAGCTAAGCAGGTAGATAAGATAAACCCTGATGATATAAAATCATTTTAAAAGGCATTTTAAAAGGTACCTTTCCAGTAATTTTAAAAATACTTAGCCACACTGTATTTGTTGAAGGACTCAACAGTCAGTCAGGCATCCAAGGAAATGATTAGGAGATAAACCAATGTGATGACTAAACTTGAATGTGAGATAAAGTTATTCAGGAAGACAGTGAATTGGACCTGGATGTGAATATGAGATGAAATCTCTCATGATTTCTCATTAAATCACTCGGGATACTGAGTGACTGGGTGATAAAATTTCAATGAAATTGAATGTAAATAAAATTCAAAATAATACACATGAGAAAGAGTAATTTCTTATAAGTCCTTGGTTCTGATCTGAACACAAACACTAACAAGGAAGTTTCTAATTGGCAATACAGAAAATTTCTGAAGTTTTGTTCAGTAATGATCTCAGTATGAAGGAGTGCTAAAGATTATTATGATGGGAATAAAAAAACAGAAAGAAAATATGTCATATGTGTCCTTATGTTCACTTAGAATACACATCCATGGCTTAAAACTCACAGTTCTGATGAAACTTAGAGTGAAAAAGATGTAGTAAAATGAGGCAGTACAGCTGGAAGTAGCAAGCATGATCAAAAATGGAGTATAATTCATATGGAAAATTACTAAATTGATTACTCAGTCTGGAGAAGAGCTTTTGTTTTGTAGCTGATGAGTAGTTTGAGATGGAGTAGGGAAAATCTCTCCCTCAGGTGATTTCTGAACTTGTTGAAGACAGTGTACCTACAAATCCAGACTGAGGGAGAGGGGATAGCAGGAAACTTGCCCATTCTTTTCATGTTGCCTTTGAGTGAGAGTTTTGCAAGTGATATTACAGGCTGAGGGGAGGTAGAGAAGTGTCAGAAAGGGAAAGAAGGGAATAGCAGTCTAAGAGTGATTGAACCAGTGAAAAAGGTCTCCAAACCTTCATTAACAACTATTTTAGTTGTTTGAATTGATCAGCGGGGGGATACATCTGTGTACCTGGGGCACTTGCAAAGTGTGCTCATCTTTACAAATAAACAAGAGAGGAAATCAATGTGCTTTGGGTGCTTGGGATAAGTCCTTCATCTCCTCGTACTACCCCAGGCAAGTGTGGTGTAGGGTGGCAGTACAGGCTTAAGGAAGTGGTAGCCTGGGGCAGCTGTGACAGTTCTTTTTAAAAGGAATGGAATTTTGTGAATGATTGAAAGACACTGAAGATATATTAAATTTGATTTGCACAAGCAAAGCTTCATCTGATTCCTCAAGACTGTCCCTGATTACATGCAGTCTTGTTTGGAAGTCCCACAGAGAGAAAAGGCAGGTTTCCCCTCAGCATAAGTGTTGGTGTGTCTCTTATTTGGCTGTTTTTCTGTGCAGTGGAAAGAAAGGTTAAATCCAGCAACAATAGAGCCAAATAAAATGGCTCTGCCTACTAAAGTTAAAAATTAAGTTTAGGGGAAAGACATGAATTTTCCTTTCTCAGCATAAAGCTTTTTCTTTTAATAGCAGAGATATAAGCCTGAATTCCCTGTAATTTAAAGCAAACAATGACCTTTTGTGCTTTCTTAGGGTGCATGAGTGCCTCTTGTATTGTTTGATTTCTCCTTGAAGAGGAATAGTGAAGAACATGTCTGCAGCTGAGATACACTGAACTGGCAAGTTCATGTTGCCACCATGGGAAGGAAATGAAGTTGTCACCTGTTTGTCATTCTTTTTATGTTCTTGTACCAAAGCACAGTCTCAGCATGCAGAAATCCCAGCTGTGCAGTGCATATAGACACAGAGTTTTCACAGCTGAATTCCTGCTACTGTAAGGAAAGAATCTTTTGACTTTCTCTGTAAGGTTTTAAAAACTTCGGACATGTCTGTCTAGTGCTCATATAGGTTACTGCTGCTTAACTCATTTTTTTCTTGCATTGGTCAAACCACTTCTCTTGGTGGTTTTATTGTGTCAGTTACACTTTTTGCCTCATAAAATGATACCACTCTCTCACATATAAGATGATGGTTCCTAAGTGGGATAAAACCTTTCACACCAGGCATCCACTTGGGTGTTGTATTTTGAAGATGCACCTTTGTTCCTTCTGCCCTGTTACACCTTGCTCCCAGGAGGAGCTGCTCTTTTTCTTGATGAAAGTCATGGAAACAGCCTGACCATGCTGCAGCTGCTGAAGCTCTGGGGGTGTTGTCTCATCACTGAGCATCAGTGTCAGACTGCACTGCCCTGTGGTCCTCTTTCTTCCTGCTGTCCCACACCTCACGTCATTCACAGAGCAAAAACTGGCTATTAATGGGAGGGTTTAGTCTTTGCATAGCACCTGCTGGGCAGAATGCTCATCCCTTAAAAGGGCTTTAAAAATTATTTGAGCAAAACCATCATGCCAGCCAGCAAGTTTCAGAAGGTCTGAAACTTCACTGAGCACAGACATCAGATCTGTCATGAACATAAATATGGTAATGCATGAAAAAACTGTAATAGTAAATAGTGGAACTACATGCAACTGAAACATACTTGCAGTAGGAGGGGGTTTTTTTGAAACTGTTGTCTTCTGCCATGTACTACCTTTGTATAAAACAGGCAGCAACCCCTGGGCAAACTGTACTTCTGGTTATTTGGCTACTGAAAACATAAGAAAAATCTATAAATCCTGTCTGAGAAGCATGAAATTAGATGTAATTGCCAAGTTATTTTTAGACTAACTACAGTAAACCAGTATCAGTATTGAGTTTTGCCTTTACTTACTATTTATGTTGAACTGGACTTACTACCCCAAAAATCTTGCTATACTTAGAGGAGTCCAGAAAATGCCAGGAGGATTGGGCATGATCTGTGTTGCTTACCAAGATGTTTATCTCCAAAATATGGCACAATGTATTGATCCATATTCAGGCTATATTCTGACAGACTCAAGCCCATGTCAATCTGGTTATACCAGCAATTGGAGAAGGGGGCAGAAAGTAGAAAGCAGAGTAAGTATAGATGTGATCCGATCCCTCTTGCTCTTCTGCAGCATCAGATGGATTCCTGTGGCAGAAACATTTCCAGAAAAGCTGGAAGCTTTATTGTTCCACTGCTAGAGAATTCAGAATTGTGCCAGTTGACAACCATGAGTTATCCACAAAGGCTGGTGCTTATACTAGATCCCATGTATAAACAAGCAAACTGAATGTTGAAAGGGATAAAATTAAAATTCTAGCTGAATTTTAATAGTTTTGGAGTAGAGAAAGTAAAGTCTGTGTCTGTGTGAAGATTGTCAGTGACAACCAGTACATGGCTGAGTCTCTTTTGAGACACCAATTGCTGTGTCACCGCAAGCTGTAACACAGTGAAACAGTTCAGCTTGGGAAAAAGAGAATAGTTTTTCCTCTTCATTGTCCAGAGGATATCTACATGTAAAGGGAATCCCTTTTTGGTTTTAAAATCTGATTCTGATATTCCTGACGTTGCATGGGTTGACTTGCTTGCAAACGGTATTTACTATCCCAAAAAGTCCATTATTTACCTAAGAAGGAAATATCTGAAAAAGAATAGAGCATTATTATGCTGTAACCCCTATGGTTGTGCAAGGAACATTGGAAACTGTTTTGCTTGAGCTGAACTTTTGAATTTTCTCCTAGACAATTAGATATTCTGAGTATTAAGACGAGTTGTAGCTTTTATTGGTTTGCTATGACCAATGGTAAAGTAAAAATTTAAAGATGATGCTTGAAAGTATGTGACATTGGTTCATAAATGTGGATGAGAATATAAAAAATACTTACAGTATTTCTGTAAGTAGAAATATGTAGTACATGCAAGAAGAAGATTAAAGGAAACATACAGTGTAGTGTTTGGGAGGGGAGCCCTGATGTAATTCTGGACCTAGCAGATGCCTTGGGAGTGGCAGGTGTGGGCCAGGCCATACCTGGTGCATGGCTCCCAGCCATCAGTTACTTCCCCATGAGGATTCCAGAGTTCAATCCATGTATTGGGCTGACAAACAAGCTTAACAATCTGAAACCTGCTTTGCCTATCTAGCTCTTATGTTAATGAACCCTAATATTATTGTTATTACTAGGGATTGACATATCAGAGATATTTAGGAAAGGTTTAATTTCCCGGTTTGTGTATTTCCAACCAGTGAATGCTTTTGTCACAGAAGTCTGAATTTATGAGATCTTATTGTTCTCAAGTATTCTAGCAAACCCATAACTTGAAGACCAAACTGTGAATTATATTTTAATGAAACAATAAGGTTTCTTTGTTGAATATTTCAACACTAAGTAATGGGTTTTTTTTTTCCATTACACAAGGTGGTTTTGGAGATGTGAAAAATACCATCTTTTACAGCAGGTGATCAGGTACAGTCTCTTCTTTCTTTTGATGATGTCATCTTTCTCTCAGGGTGGTAGAAGAGTTGCTTTAGATTTCCTACATTCTTAGAGTAGGAAGTATCTCCTGAAGATTTAACAATATGAAATTTTTGTTGTTGGTGGTTTTTTTTGGTTTTTCTTTTTTGTCCAGAAAGGGCTCTGAATTAGAGTGTTTCTCTCAGATTACTCAATTAACTCACTTGTGCAAAGTAAATTGTGTCTGAATCAATGAGGAAAGACTAATGCATTAATTAGCTGCTAATATTTTGATGAATCCTGAAATATAAAAGTACTGCTGAGCAAGTAAAGAATTTCATGGTCTTAAACAATTCAATGGTTCCTTAGGCCCAAGCATTCCTTTCAGTATGTTACTTTTGAAGTGAGGGGCACCAAGGAGATAGTCCAGTCCCAGATGTAATCAGTATCTTTACTGACCTTTTTATTGGACAATCTAGTCTTTGGCTGCTGGTGATTACTTCAGTAACTGTGTGATTCAGTTGTTTCTGCCTATTTTCTGTGTGTCAGACAAGCTGCATTCAGCTTCAGAGAGATTTAATTTTTCCTTCATGTAATTATTTTTCTTTATATAAATTAGTTCATATAATAACATAAAGTGTCAAAATGGGAGTTTTATGCAGCAAAAAGGGAGAAGGATTATTTTACTATAGAATAATCAGAATTGAACAGGGTAAGAGGAAAATAAGTTTCTTATTCTCCTTCTAAACCATACATAGGCAGGTTTTTTGGAAAGAAATAAAGATGATACATAGAGATGATAAAAATCTGTCACTCAGGGTTCAGGAAATTATAGTAAATCAGAATTACAATATTTAGAGCACATTCCATTTCAGATTCCACATAAATTATGAACAAATGTTCACAATATAATTAGAAATTTTAAAATACCTACTTTAAATTTTCTTTATTCAAATATTTTTTCCTAAATAATGGACTGTAAAATAAAATAAAGCTTAGAAGTGAACTCTTTGTAAGAAAGCCATAATTCAATATAGATCTTTCTGTCTTTCATGTATCCTTCTTGGATCTGAATTGTTCCAGTTCTTCCAATTTCTCTTCATTTGCCATTTTCTAGATAGCCTGTATCTCCCTGTGGCCTTCAGTTTATTCACTTTTATGCAGTAATTCCAGTAAGGGATTTCCAAGTGAAAGAGAGCAAATGCTTTGCCTGTTTAACAGTATTGACTGCCCCCTCTCTGTACACTGCAACTGAGTTTTCCTTTTGAGAAAGAATGGCTTTTCTTATTTACCACAATGTTCCAAACCTGCTGAAACTACACAACCTAAGCAAGCAGTTGATCCATTGCTAATTTTCCTTTTGACTCATCTGCTGCTTGCTGTTTTGTAGAGGAAGATCAGAGGTGCTAATGCTGAAGGTTTCTAACACTGAGCTCAATAGCTAGGAATGCTGCTGAATGGTGTGAGTTAAAAACTGACATTAAACTTTTCAGGACAAAATTTCTGGTTTTCATTTAAACTAACTGCATTAGATGGTAGTAAAATAAATAGCTGAGGTTTAAAACTCATGCTCTAAAGTGTGTCACTGGTTTGTGTCATATAAAGGAAATAGATCCCTGATGTTGTATTCCTGGCTGTGTTGTTGATGTTAGTTCAAACAAATTAACAAACCAATGTAAAGGTTTATATTTCAGATACATTAATAATATTTCAAGGTTATAGTTCAAAAATCATTCCCATATTTTAAGGATTTGCTAAAATAATGCTGAGGTATTCTGAAATGTGAGACATAGAAAATTTTTGTTCCTTTATTCAGCTTCTGAGGCCTGAGTGTAGAACAGAAAGAACAAGTGACTGTAATCAGGAGTTGTTCACTGACCTTCACTAGAGCAGAAGAAAAATTCAAATTAGGCCTTGACACCACTCACATATACACAGAATTGTTGCTGCAAGAGCTTTGATTGCTGTCCTTGGTACTGAGAGCCCCTCAAGCCATAGCTACCCGTCAACAGAAAAACTGCATACCTAACCTGATAGGGGGCTTTCCAGGTGGCAGTAAAGTAGTACAGTACAGTAGTGGAGTCCAATCATGGTCAAGTATTTCAAAGGAGGTAGTAGAGAAGTGAGTCTGAATCACTCCCTTCTGCCAGGTAGAAAGTGACAGGATGAGCCAAAATGGCCTCAAGTTGCACCAGGGGAGGTGTAGATTGAATATCAAGAAGAAAATTCTTCATGGAAAGGGTTGTCAAGCACTGGAACAGACTGCACAGGGAAGCTGGAGACTTGCCATCCCTGGAAATATGAAAAAAAAAGCTCCACTGTGGCACTTGAAGACATGGTTTAGTGGTGAATATGATGATGGTGCTGGGTTGATGATTGGACTTGCTCTTCTTAGAGGGCTCTTCCAACCTTAATGATTCTAATTTTAAATACTCAATTAGCTTGGAACTAGCCATGCACCATTCAGAGCACCGGCTTTATTTCTTCTGAAAAGGGGGACAGAAGTTTGGAATTATTGGTTGTCTACAGTTTGCATAATATTTTAATGTTGTCCTAATTTTCTCTATTTTAAAATTGCCTATTTTTAATATTCTTTTCAAATGTAAAGAAGCATGATTTTGATGGTTTAAAAGTTGTCTAATGACATGTAGATGTTTTAAGTTGTTTAATTAATTTATTTTGGGTCTTTCTCTCACAGCCCATACATCTGCAGTTGCTTTTCAGCATCTTTTTTATATTATTCAAGCCATTATTTAAATGCTGGAATAAAACCCCAAAACAATCAAACAAAACCCAAAAAATTAGCATTGACTATTTTTCTTTGCTGGACTTATTTTCCCTTTTGTAACATTTCCCCTTGTTCATAAATGCTAGAAAATAGATTTAATTTCTATAAAAAATTTTGCAAGTTTATATCACATTCTTATAATTTACCAGAAAAATATTAAGCTACTTCAGTTATTTTAAGTTTATTGCCTTATGCCTAAATTTTCAATGACATTTATTACATTTGACTGTCAGTTTACTGTTTCTTTTCCCACAATGATATATTATGAGCTCTTTTTACTTGTCATATGGAAAGGCAAGAGTCTAGTCTTCACAGCACCAAAAAAAAAAAAAAAAAAAAGAGGGTTTTTTTTACCCTCTTCATATAAGATATTTGATTTTTTTCTTATCAAACTTATGTAGTTGTGATAAATCTAATGAGGATTTTAAACAACATTTTGCTGCACAGGAAATGTCAGTGTGCAGAGAGCCAGATTCAGAATATTATAGTTGCATGAAAGCTGTGTGACATTAAGTCTCTTAGCCCATCATACCGTTAAAAAAGAAGGGAAGAGAGACTTCAGCAGGAATAAATTTCTTATATTGAGGAAGGGAAGTGAAATAGGAGAAAAAGAGTGGTGAGAGAAGACTATTAGAGTAGAGGAAGATTAGGTAAAAGAGAATATTACCATGGAATAAGAGGAGAAAAAAGCATATGCTTTTTATATGCTGATTTATGCTGTGCAGCTTACATGCCCTGTAAGGAGCCTATTAAATTTAAGTCACAAAATGGTAACTGGCAGACAAAGGACATCTGTCTGGGGGAGAAGAAGGTTGTTAGCTCATCTGAGTTTGAAAAGATGACAGCTTCCAGTTTCATATAGCTCTCATTTAATTAGGATTTTGTTTGGGCTTTCTTTTCCCCCACACTAAAGCTCTGTTACAGTACAAAAAGGGATATTGGCCTCTAACCCCATGTACAGGGATATCCAGTGTTACTGCATCTAGAATTGTCAGTATTGTTGTTTTTTGATGGTACATGGTTTTGATTTGGGATTTTGTTGTTTTTTTCTAAAGCAAGATAGAGACTCCAGACTTCTGTCGGGTACAGACAAATTTGTGAACATTGGCAAAAGACAAGTGCCTGGTGCAGCTGACTACCAAAGCCAAACCATTTATTTAAACCTTGCCTAAAGCTTTGTCTCCTGTGTGTTGAAGACAGCTCCTGAAATACTCTCACTATTTCAGGTTGCAAGAGGTTGCAGGCAGGGATAGGATCCCAGCATGGTTTGGATTAGAAGAGACCTCAGGAGGGCTGGGGTCCAACCCCCTGTTTGAGGCAGTTGGCTCTGGGGTCAGACCAGGCTGCCTGAGGCTTTATTCAATCACAGCTTGGAAACTGCAAGGAGGGAGACAGAACCAACCACCTCTCTGGAAAACCTGGTGCACTGCTGGGCTTTCTCATGGAGGGAGAAGTCTTTTGTCTGCCTGTTTGTCTAGCCTGACTTCTGATTCTGACTGATGGCAGCCCAGCCCTCATGTGTACTGACAGCTGCTTTCATTTTGGTTTTTAACAGATTTGAAAAGTGTGAATTCTGTCACCTCTTCTGTGGCATCGATAAAAATGTTAGGGAGGACGAATCTCAGGATTGATCCATGCGTGCAGTGCTTTACTTGTCACAAGCATTGAGATAGAGTGCAGTCTAATTGCCATCACCCTCTGATCCTGATCTTTCCTATCCATCTTTCCAGTCTGTAATGGCCAAACAAGAATCATAGGAGATGGTGTTGAAAGCCTTGTCAAAAGAAGTGATATTTGATGCTCTTTCTTCATCCACAGATGTAGGGTTGTTTTTTTTTTTATCATAGAAGATCATCAGATTCATTAGGCTTGATTTATCCTAATTAAATCTATCCTGACTGTTCCCAGTCACCTTATCCACTGTATGCCTAAAAATGTGTTCCAAGGGGGCTCATGCTGTTTTCTGAGTCACTTGGGTTGTCTGGCTTGCTCCCCACACAGGCCTTTTGACATTTTGGAGGACACTTTCTCCAGTTGTGTTTTTTCTGGTCTCCATGAATTTCTAAGAGTGACAGAGAATGGCTTTTAACACTGAGTTTCCTCAATACACTCAAATGGGACTCAATCTCAAATAGTTTATTGTATATTGCTGATAGTTTGACTTCTCTTTGAACCTCTTGAAACCAAGTACAGCAGCATTTTTGGAGAAGGTCAAGGCATAGGTGGTGTTGAATAGCTGACTCCATTTGTCTGCTCTTTGTCACGTGCTGTTGTGGTACACTTAGTCTGGGGCAGCACCCAGACTCAGCCAGCCAATCTCAGTGAGACCTAAATGCAGATATATCATTGGCCAGGGAATTAGGTGGTGCAGAGACCTTAGCTAATCATGTGTGTATATCCAGGACTTTTGAATCTTCTGTATAAGAAAAAACTGAACAATAAACCAGGGCTGTTGGGCACAAGGGACTCTGAAGTACAGTCATATCTATCTCCAACTCGCAAGCCTTCCTCTTAAAACCTGCCTCAATCAGCCAGCAGGCCTTCATTTACCTCATTCAGCCTCTTGCAGCTAATGGAGCAGTAGGACGTGGCTCAGCCCAGCCTATCAGATTCCAAGTTCTTTTTTACTAGTGCATAGCCTCAAAGGCTGGGAGAGGCTGTGCAGGTCTTCTGCAGAATACGAGTCATGGAATGGTTTGGGTTGGAAGAAATTTTAAAGATAATCCTTTTCTGACCCTCTGTTCCATTGACAGGGACTTCTTTCCTTTATCCCAGGTTGCTCAGAGTCCCATCCAGCCTTGTCTTGAACATGCCCAGGGATGAGGGGTCCAAAACCTCTTTGGGCAAGGGATCTGATCTGCTTTGCTGAGGTTCTGCAGGCATGGCCTGCTGCCAATGCCCAGACATTTGGATGTGATACAATACTGTCACATGAAGAACTGGGAGTACAGGAGCCCTGTCTGGGGTGAAAGGTGGGGGCTGAGGGTTGGACATGGGAAACATGGTGCCTGTTTTGTCTCTGCTTAGGCTACCAGTAAGTAGCTATGTGTGAAATAAGTTTTGGTGTTTTGCCTTCCTCTCTAGCCTGAAGAGGCTTCAGTGCATCCCGAGAAACTCCTGTATCACTTGGGTAATGCCTTTGCTGTTGGGGTTATGAATATGAACTGGGAGGAGCCCAGGTAGTGTGTGGGCTGCTTTCCCAGGGGACACCACTCACTTCTTTATGAGCACTGGGAGTTCTGATGTCTTCAGTCTGTGTACTGAATGGAGGCAGGTCCTGATATCTTATTATAAATGGACCTCTGCAGAATTAACCCTTCCAGTTGGTTGAATACAGATTTGTTAATTGTAGCAAATCAACCTCTAACAGTTTCCTGACAAAGGAAAATAAGTTCTATTTTATTTTACAGATACTAAAATTTTAGCCATCAATACAAAACCGAAACATCAGGGCTTTACAAATACGAAAAAGAATGTGGCTGTAAGGGTATAATATAAAAAAATAATTAATTAGAATTATTTTAGTGAATTATGAACAGTAACAAGTTTGTTTCTCTGAGCTATAGGACAATTTGAGCCTAATAAAACTCACAATGTGTTGTATGATTTAAAAATAATCAAATATCTTTTGTTTTTCTCAGTAAAACAGATAACAAAAGCGTTGACTATTTTTCTTTTCAGTTTCATCAAACATTTAATGGTCTATAATTTGCATGGATATGTGATTTTCAGAGTTAGTTTCATGTTTGGTTTTCAATTTTACTCTGTTTCCTGCCACTGAATTATTTACTTTATTAACATCAATGTATTTGGTGTTTCAGAGATTTGAAAGATTTATGCCAAAGACTGTGAAAGAAAACCTATGCTCTCTGTGTAGGTTAAAATTTTAATAAGGTTATTTACATGATTTAAAATTAGTTCTAAATGTAATAAAAATAGTGGTTCCATTTTTTCTCATCTTGTACTACCTTTTTTTTATTTTTTGCAATTATTTCCTAACATGCTTTAGATAATTACAGATATTACCTGTATGAAGAAACAGTATTGGCAGCTGTAATTTCATGGCATCAAAGGAAAAGGGAAAAAGGAAGCCCAGCCTTTTGTGCTTGAAGGGGCTCTGAGGCTGGGCACAGTGTGTTGGAAAAAATTTCTCACCCTTGCATTTTAAAATGCCCATGTAAATCTGTAGAAGTGATGACAGTGATACACATTGCTTGTATTTAAAGATTCATTTCCCTCAGTTGTAAATGTGTCCCAAACTGATGTGGTAAAGCACCCTGTTCTGGCATGCAATCACATTGGTTTTGAGCTGAGCAAGGAGGAAGAAGAAGTTTTTATGCATAAAATTTTGAAGTGAATTATGAGCTGTATGACTGCAAAAGTTAAAGCTTAAATTATTAAAGAGCTCTTCAAAGATAAGCCACTTACACAGGCAGTTGCTTCGTATATATGTAAACCTGTGTAAACCTCATGCATTATGAACACTTCTGAGGGAAGAGCCATAAAGTTAAATTAGTATCTCTGGGTATCTAAAAGTAGTAAGGACACTGTGAAGCAGCATTGCTTTGTGTAAGGGGACATTTTGCTGTTTGGAATTGTTTGTTCTGTATTTGTGATTCTCATTTGAGATTGGCTTTCCTAAGAGTGAAAAATCTGTTCCTACTGTTTTTAGAGTGTACTGTGAGTAAAGCTTAGCTTTTGATAACTGGAATTTAAGTGTGAGTAAGAAAGTAATGCATACTGAATGAAAGTAACTTATCTTATGCACTCATTGTAACAATATGCAATTTTTAAATAAAACTGTGCTGAGTACAGTTGAGGTTAAGTAGAAATTACATTTGGTATAACATTAATCCAGGATAAATGAATAAACAGAATAAATTATCCATGTCCTGCTAATTTCTAAGCATGCCAACAACACAATATATAGATTCTGCTCTGTGGTATAATTCCCTTATAGCCATTTTTTCAGTCTCTGATAACATCAAACATAGAAATACCAATAATTATGGTGAGTTAGACCTTAGTGAGTCAGTCATAGGTTATTGAGGTTGCCTTTGAAAGGTGAAAAATCTATGAGGATCCAATTATGATAATTTCTTGTAAGTGAGATAGACATCACCACGTTGATGAGAATTCTAAAAAACTCAGGGCTTCCTTTTCCTGAACCAACTAAGTTAGACAAAACTCTGGTTATTCTTTTTTTTCATGATGATCAAATATCCTATAATACAGCAGTTTTCACTCTGAAAGCACTTTATAAAAATGTTCATGATAATTTTTGCCTCCTAGAATGATATGAAGCATGCTGGTCCTTTTTTGTAAACTTTTTGTGGTAAAGGAGCCATTCTGTCAAGATCTCTCAGATTCACGGAGCACAGGAAAAAAAGTGCCAAAACATGAGAGACATTAGGTACCTCTCAGGAATTCTGGTCAAATGCTTGGTTTACCTCAGTTTTTAATTTACTTCTCCAGAATTTCATTTCTTGGGTAGCAATGTCAGACCGAGTACAGAAGTATTCTATAGGGCTGCTGCTCCCTGCCAGGGTATACTCTGGGTGTTGAGGAGGAGTTCAATAGCCCTGCATGTACCTATGGTAGTGTGAGTGTGTTCAGAAAGGGAGGGGGGGAAACACCAACGCAGCTTGGCAAAAAGCCACTCTTATTGTAAAAAAGCCGAAGAGAGATTTACTGGCATTCTTGACGTATAAAAATAGACTACTTTTATATTTAAGTTAGGATCACAAATTACAAAATTAAGAAATTGTACACTAAACTTAGAATGTTACATCTTTTATCTACACTGAACAGATCATACATTTCTTTCTTTGCCTTTGAAATCAAATCAAGCCCCCATTCCCAGAGAGTGAAGTATGTGCTTGTAGTTGTATTTCTTAAGCATCTTTTGAATTAATAAAAAATCACTTGGGCCTGTTTACAGCAGCATATGCACTTTCCTGCCTTTTTGAGACAGACCCAAGCATTTAAAAAAATTGGTCATGCACTTATATTTGGTTTAGGTGTGCAGGTTCATTTGAAAACCCTTTCTATCTATATCTAGGTTTTCTATACCTAGGTTTTCCTACATATCCTTGTGAATAAAATCCTTACAAAATACGTAACATGAAAGTTAGCAAATGCTCAACAAAAGGTTACCACTTCAGTTTGTTTTTGTTTAGTTCCAGTACTGTTAGAAAGTACCATTTTAGTGGTACTTCTACAGCCTGATTACTATGGTAACAAATATCCGTGATAACTAATGTAACTAACCTGTTAAATTGTCATCAGTTACTGGGATAGACATTTTTAAGAGGAGGCCTTAGCAGTATTGTACATGTGTTTTATATAAATAGGCAATGGATATAGTGTCTTTTGCATGTGTTTTCAGATATGGCTTTTGGTGCTGAGTGAGAAAGGTACTACACCCAGGATCTTTCTTTCCCTGTACTTTCATAAAAATTGACTTTCTCCATCATCTTCATGTGTCATTTTTCTTTTCTTTAAAAAATAGCTATGTCAGACTTCCTGCCCTCCTGCACATTTGTGTAAAGCATTTTTTTCTGGTGCTTGGTGTAATTGATAGCATATATATAATTTATGGCATTGAATTCTGAAAAATACTATCCAGTAGGTAAAGGGAAGTTTCCACATTTACCTGGTGAGCTTCAGAATGAGAATTATGAAGAACATAATGTAACTTCTATCTCGGTAACACCCTTCCTTTCTTTGAAAACATGGAAGCTCCATAAGGGATTTTGGAGACCTGTCACTACACGTACGACAGTTCAAAGTCACTTAGGCTATCAAACTGTTCCCTGCTGGCTGTCCTTTTTTCCTGAAAAGGTTCTGCCTTACATACAGGACCAACTCATTGGGACACCTGGGCCATGCCAGTCCTCATAACACTTCAGTTTGGTGAAGAATGAATCCAAAATCCAGGAGCTCATTAGCCTGCCCAAGCAGCATGGACCTGAAGGGTATGTGCATATTTTTATTGATGGTTCATTTGCCCTGTGCTTTATGGCTCTTCATGGTCACCTGAGAGCACTGTCAAGGATGACAGTAGATGAGATCCAGCAAGGCAAAGGGATAGGGTTTGTATCAGGAGTAAGCCAAGTTCTTCTTAGCATGAAATTTCTCTTCAGTATCCTTCTCTGGTTTTCAGTGCACCTGGGAAAACTGATGATTGTACTCATGCCTTTGCTTTCCAGTCTCTTTTCCTACCTGGGTCCTCTGAGTCATATTTTTTCCTTAACTAATATTTTTCTTCTTCCTGAAGTGTCTTCACTTCAAGCCACAATGTTTTCAAGAGTATTTATGCCATTTCATAGGTTATAATAAAGTATGTTTTACTTATTTGTTGAAAGTTCTTGTTCTGATAGATGAGAAATTATTAATATAGACAGGAGACTTGATATTTATAGTGACTTTGCAAGGCACCCTCTTTTGGATCTAGCTTCAAATATTTCAAATGCTTGTTTTGTCCTACAAGAAGCTTTCTAGAATGCTCGAGTGTATCTTGAGGTTTGAAACACATCTTTTCTCTGTTGTTTGGGTTCCACATGCCAAATAGCTCAGCAGCTGTGTTAATAAAACTGTAGTTCAGTTAAAATGAAAGGAATTGAGTGGTACTTTTGGCCCAAAACACAGGTAGAATAAATGCATGTTCCTGTGGTTCAAAAATATTAAAGCCATTACTGTGAAAGATTTTTAAGGATTTGATGAATTTCTATTTCCAAAATGGGTTTTTTCTCCAGTAATAGGAAAATTTTGGAAGCCTCATTAAATACTCTCACTGTAAATACAAGCATTTTTATTAATATTCTAAGTTCGTACAGCAACAGTTACTTCTTTTTTATGTACACATATAGCTACAGTCCTAGACTAAGATCCTTTTTGCTAGGTATTTTGTAAGCCTTTTGGAAAGACCAGCTTGGCCCCACTTTGGAGCTTCCAAAGTGAGGGCTACCCTACAGCTCACTTAAAGCTAAATGTTAACTGGGGCATAGTTTTACCTGTGGATCTTACATATTTGAAAGCATGGGAGTTCTGTTTCCCTTTCTGAATTCCCTAAACATCTCTTGCGGCTTGCTTCAGATTGTGTGAAAAGCTGGTGTAGGCAGGGTTTTGTGATCCAGGACGGTATTAGAGCCTTAAACATCAGCTTCCCCAAGCCAGGCAGCTTTCTCTGAGCCCTTTTCATACATTGTGCTGAGATGGAACATACATGGCAAATTTGTCACTGGCACCCAAACTTCTGTCCTCATCTGGAAATAACAACTATCTGAAATGCAGGGGGGTTTAGTGTCTGTATTTTTCTGTGCTCTAAACAAGTAAACAAGACAGAAAGGAAGAAAGTAAACAGTAGCATCCATGAAAAGCATGAGTGGTAACCTTGGAGACTGAGAATGAAGGGTGCAGAGCTGTTAATTTATTTTCAAGCTGAAGTGCTCTAACAATCTATTCATATTTCCTGTATAATGCAGACATTCACATTTCAGGAACAATGCAAACCATAAGTGTACATCTTACCCTTACAGCTTGGAAAGTGCCTCTAGGAGAGGAGAGATGTGACTGTGTAAGGCCAGCCTGGTTTCTGTGCCCATTGCCCCCATCATGCTGGGATGAGGGCTCTTAGTTTTCCTTTACATTATAGATAGATTTAACTTGGGGATGCAGAGCAGTGTGCTGTATTTCAAAGCATGTTTTCAGGTTTAAATATAAAAGAGGCTGTGTTGCTGTGTTGAGGTGAGGTACATGTTACCTGGCTGATTTCAAAACATGAGGAACTACTGCCAATTGTTTTTGCATGGCATAACAGATTTATCTCTGTCTTTTAGGATCTCTGTCTGTTAGGAAAAGAACAGCTGTGCTGTTGTGGGAGTGCATCCATATCAAAAGCTTTACATTAATATGGCACAAATGGATTGGTCCTGTGTTCTCCCTCCTGCTTTGTAACTTGGTTAAACCCTCCCTTTCCTCCTCCCCTGAGGTTCTCACCTATTGGCTGAGATGATTTCCCTCCCCTCCCTTTCTGAGGGTTTCAAAACTCCCCGCAGGAATTCCCTTGCCCTCTCTTCCTCCCTGAACACCTTTAAGAGTAAATGTTTTGGATTTACTCCTAGAGAGATGGAGCAGACTCTGACCTTTGCTTTCATCTTGGAGGGTCCAGCACAGTTCCCTCGTGGTTATAGCTAGCCCAATCCGGCACAGGGAAACCCCAAAAGCTGGATACTTCAATCTGGCCCCCAATGTAGGGCTCTTTTGTACCACTAGAAGCTCAGCAAAAGAGCTGGAATTCATTCCTTGGAGAGCTGGAATTCATTCATTGGATTTTACAAACTTTTTTGATAGTCAGACACTCTCTTACTAGCCAGTCTCTTTTTGTGTGACCAGACTGAGACAGAGGGACTGGTAGCCTGTCTCCTGCGTGACACAGGTCAGTCCCAGATGAAGGACCGCTTTCCAAAGCTGCACAGATCCCTGGAGCCTACAGAGGGTGAGTGAATCTGTGCGGGGAGCTGGCAGCGCAGCCCCGGCTGGTGAGCAGCGGCAGCAGCCAGGTGGCCCTGACCGCGTGTCTCGGTGACAAGGGCGGGGGAGTGTGCAGGAGGCGCGGGGTCTGCAGGGAGCAGCGGTGGCAGCGTTGTGAATGGTGAGTGCCCCCACGGCAGGTGTGTAGCGGCACCAGGGTGAGCACGGGCCGGACCCGGCAGCACTGATGTTGTGGCACGCCAGCGAGAGCAGTTTAAAACCCGTGCCCATAACACGCCACTTGCAGCTGCGGTTTCTCCATTACCCCAGCAGGAGTGGGGACAAAAAAAGTGGAATGTCTTCCCCCATGTGGGCTGTGAACATCGTTTTGCAAGAGGGTGGTTTTTTGGTTGGCAGAAACTATGGGAAACTCCCTCTGCAAACAAAACACGAGTTCTATTTACTCCCAGGTTCGGGAAATCCTAAGGGATGGGAAAAATTAAATTTCTAAGAAAAAGTTCAAATGCTTTGATCTTTGGCTGTCTGAAAATTTTCCTCAAGTCACATTACAGAATTTAGAGGCTGTTAGTACATGGGACAAAATCTGGAAACTTAATAACTCTTAGAAGAGAAGAGGGGGATTCTAATACTTCCAAATTTCTCTTGATATTTCTTTTTATTCAGAAAAGACTATTAATAGAGGAAAAGATGAGCCAGCCAGAGTGAACATCCCCAGCTTCCCCCTCCCTTTTCCCCAGACCCTCTGCCCCTGGGCTAGCGGAAATAAATGGGTCACAACTCCTTGCCTCACAGGGGGTTTCGGGCTGGCATCCCACCAGGACTCTTGCATTCTCCCCAGACCCAGAGCTCTGTTTACGATGCACAGGTGAACAGGGCTCTTTCCCTTTACTTCCCTATTCTCACAGGAATTCTAAAAATCAGGGTTTGGAAAGTGAACCACCTAGACTGCATGGAAGTGGTGTGGCTGAAACTCAAGATGGCAATGAGCACATGGCCCAGCTCAAAATGGCTGTGGCCGTGTGCTTTCCCCACCTCCCTACCCTTCTCCTTCCCACAATCCTTTTCTCCCACAGATTCCTGCCTCCAAGCCCCTCTCCACCCACAACCCCCTCCGACCTGAGGATATGCCTTCCCCCTCCTCCATGTGCCTGCCTTGCGTGACATCACTCTGCGACCCCGCCCCTCCCCACTGCCTGGCTCCCACGGGGCAGGGGGTGGGGCAGGGTTGGGCTGGGCTGGGGGCGGGGGTTTGAGACAGGATTGGGTTGACAGAACCCCACCCAGTTCCCAGAGTCCTGGGAGCAGCCCAGGACCTGGCCAGGGAAACCAAGCTCTTCCCACCCTCCACATGAGCCCATACCTTACCCAGCTCCAATGGGGGTAGGGGTATGTGACTGTGCCCGGCCCTCATGGCCCCAGGGGTGGGCAGGAGTGAGGGATACCCTTGCCTGATCCCAATGCAGGATGGCACAGCAATGCATTCCCCAGTTTTCATGGGGGATTGGGGGGGAGGGTCACAACCCCTTCCAGCTTCCATGCAGGACAGACCTCTCTCCCATCCCACCTAAGCCCAGATACTGGTGATAGGGAACCTGGAAACTGGAATTCAGGCTTTATTCTCGCTGCAGCCCCTGTGATTTTTACAGGGACGAGGCCTCAAAAAAGACAATATAGGCCTTTTACATATCAAGATAAAAAATAAATTGCAAAATACAGACGGAATTTGGTTGCAATAGTGAAATTTTTTCACTACTTTACTACTTTAAACTACTTTAGCATAAAATGACGTAGTTCCCACAGACATCAGAGATCTTTTCAGATGTCTACTCACGCCCTCAAAGTATGATTTGTGGGAAAGCACCTGGAAATGGTTTCTAAAAAACCTACTTGCGGAATTATTAAAACCCAATGACCTAAATACAGGTTTATTGAATAGTGATATTACCTTTGATCATGTATGTAGTGAAGGAGAATGGGTCAATCCTGAGGACCAAACAAGGATTTTACCAAAAGCCACACTAGATAAAATCTGTACTGCAGCTGAGAAAACATTTAACCAACTACCTACAGCTGAAACCATAGGCAGTTATGTTAACATTAAACACCTTCCCTTTGAGGGTTTCTTGCAGGTTTTGTACCACCTCCAAGAACAGATTGCGTGGCAAGTAGAAGATCCAGCTGTTCAAACTGAGCTGACCAAAGACCTAGCTCAGAGAAATGCCAATGAGTCCTGTCGTAGGGTTATATGAGTATCNTCTCCCACAGATTCCTGCCTCCAAGCCCCTCTCCACCCACAACCCCCTCCGACCTGAGGATATGCCTTCCCCCTCCTCCATGTGCCTGCCTTGCGTGACATCACTCTGTGACCCCACCCCTCCCCACTGCCTGGCTCCCACGGGGCAGGGGGTGGGGCAGGGTTGGGCTGGGCTGGGGGCGGGGGTTTGAGACAGGATTGGGTTGACAGAACCCCACCCAGTTCCCAGAGTCCTGGGAGCAGCCCAGGACCTGGCCAGGGAAACCAAGCTCTTCCCACCCTCCACATGAGCCCATACCTTACCTAGCTCCAATGGGGGTAGGGGTATGTGACTGTGCCCGGCCCTCATGGCCCCAGGGGTGGGCAGGAGTGAGGGATACCCTTGCCTGATCCCAATGCAGGATGGCACAGCAATGCATTCCCCAGTTCTCATGGGGGATTGGGGGGGAGGGTCACAACCCCTTCCAGCTTCCATGCAGGACAGACCTCTCTACCATCCCACCTAAGCCCAGATACTGGTGATAGGGAACCTGGAAACTGGAATTCAGGCTTTATTCTCGCTGCAGCCCCTGTGATTTTTACAGGGACGAGGCCTCAAAAAAGACAATATAGGCCTTTTACATATCAAGATAAAAAATAAATTGCAAAATACAGACGGAATTTGGTTGCAATAGTGAAATTTTTTCACTACTTTACTACTTTAAACTACTTTAGCATAAAATGACGTAGTTCCCACAGACATCAGAGATCTTTTCAGATGTCTACTCACGCCCTCAAAGTATGATTTGTGGGAAAGCACCTGGAAATGGTTTCTAAAAAACCTACTTGCGGAATTATTAAAACCCAATGACCTAAATACAGGTTTATTGAATAGTGATATTACCTTTGATCATGTATGTAGTGAAGGAGAATGGGTCAATCCTGAGGACCAAACAAGGATTTTACCAAAAGCCACACTAGATAAAATCTGTACTGCAGCTGAGAAAACATTTAACCAACTACCTACAGCTGAAACCATAGGCAGTTATGTTAACATTAAACACCTTCCCTTTGAGGGTTTCTTGCAGGTTTTGTACCACCTCCAAGAACAGATTGCGTGGCAAGTAGAAGATCCAGCTGTTCAAACTGAGCTGACCAAAGACCTAGCTCAGAGAAATGCCAATGAGTCCTGTCGTAGGGTTATATGAGTATCCCAGTCGACCCTTCACCCACCCTGACCCAGATGATTGAGGTGTGTACAAAGAAAGCAGAGATGTTTACACAGGAGAAAAGACCTCTTTCGACCAAAGAACTGCAACTGCTGTCACAGCTGAAGCAAAGAAGAAACAGGTGGCGCCTGACCAGCTACAGTGTGTCATCTATTTCTAGTGCAAAAAGCCAGGACATTTTGCCAGAAACTGTCCTTTAAGCCAATGGCAAAACATAAATACCAGCATGCACAAAACAGGGCTCCCAGGGCTTCCCCTCGTGATGTGATGACATAAATGAGGGGGGGGACAACCTCTCTCTCTTAACAAAAAAAGGGGAGATAGGGTAGGGGCCTGCATGAGAACAAGGCTATAATGGGGAAGGTTTGGTTTTTTTTTAAAGCTTGGAAGCCTCTTGGTTGCTTTCACTCAGTAACCACTAAAGCATTTGATTTCAGATCCAACTATTGGATAGTCATTACAGAGGACCTGACCGAAAACACACCTAATCTGACAGCACTGCTCAAATTCCTTGATGATAATTACTTCGTTATTTGGGATACTTCACACGCACCCTGGAAGATTGAGGTGGCTCCTATGACTATAAAGAGAGACATCACAGAACTCATTCTCCTAGCTCACTGTCCTCACCCACCTTTCTGTCTTGCCGAGGGACAGATAATAGCCCAGACAATTCCAGTTCCAGTGTAGATCCTAGTCAATGATAAAACCCCTGATGTTTATTGGGCAGCAGTAATTGGAGAAGATAAACGAATTATGGGTTGAAACCTGATATGTGGAAAGCCGACACATAACACGGCTGCTGGACACAGGGGAAGATGTAACCATAATACCAGAAAATGTTTTGCTGTCAAATTGGAAATTACAACCCATAGCAGGCAGAATGCATGGTGCAGGAGGAACATCATTAGCAAAAATCTCTAAGAACATAGTGCAAATTGAGGGGCCTGATGGTCAAATGGCCAGTGTCCGTCCATTTGTCACTGCTTACAAGTGCCCCCTATGAGGAAGAGATGCCATGTACCAGTGGGGAGTCAAGTAACTGGCCCCTAAATTGCCCCATTATTTTTAGAAGCGGCCGTTGCAAGCGCCCAACCTATAAGTTAAAGTGGCTCAGCCAACAGCCTCTTTGGGTACCACAGTGGCCACTCAGTAAAGAAAAATTGAAGGTGCTCAATAAACTAGTAGAAGAAAATTAGCCAAAGGTCATATTGAAGAGACTACCAGTCCTTGGATTTTCCTGGTTTTTGTGATAGAAAAGCTGGGGAAAGATAAGTGGTGACTCCTTCATGACCTTAGGGAAATAAAATAATTGAAGACATGGGGGCACTCCAACCTGGTATGCCCTCGCCAATCATGCTCCAGCAAGATTGACAATTAGCAGTCCTGGACATCAAAGATTGTTTCTTCCACATCCCACTTACACCCTGAGGATGCCCCAAGATACGCTTTATCTATAGTTCCCACTATAATCAGGGAAGCTCCTATGAAGTATTATCACTGGAGAGTACTTCCTCAAGGCCTTAAATGCAGTCCCTCGATATGCCAGTACTTTGTGGCATCACTGCTGTCTCCAGTGCATGTCCAATGCATAGATGCACATCATCCTTCATTACATGGATGATATCCTGGTGTGTAGACCCAATAACATTTTATTAGAAAGTACACTTGATTTGAGAGGTTAAAGTTTTAGCCTCTGCTGGATTTCAATTACAGGAGGACATAGTTCAGAGGATGCAACCTTGGAAATACCTGGGCTTGGAAGTTGCAGCGTGAACATTTGTTCTGCAGAAATTCGAAATTAATTGTGATCCTAAAACCCTAGTGAATCTCCATGCTCTGTGATGTTCATTGAATTGGGTCAGACCCTGTTTAAGTCTCACTAACAAGGACCTGGGTCCTCTCCCCAATTTATTGAGGGGGGAGAGAGAGTTAACTTCTCTCAGGGAGCTGAACCCAGAGGCAAAGGCTGCACTAAAAAGATAGAGAAGACCTTAGCTGAGAGACAGGCTAATCGCTATGAGCCGGAATGGCCTTTTAAATATATTACTCTGGGAAATTTGCATGGGTTGATATTTCAGTGGATCAAGGGGAAGAGAGATTTAGAGTGGTTTTTTCTCTCCCATCAACAATCTAAGATCATCACTAAGCCACAGGAGCTGATGGCTCAACTAATATGGAAAGCTAGGCTGAGACTACGTGATTTATCAGGGTGTGACTTTGCATGCATTCACCTTCCAGTGAAATTTTCCAAGGAAGGAAAAAGTTCTGCCCAGAAATTAACAAAAGAGATGTTAGAACATCTTCTCCAGAGTAATGCTGGCCTCCAGTTTTCTGTGGACAGCTTTAGGGGACAACTCTGTCCACTGCCCTTCACACAAGCTTTCAGTGATGTATTCCACCTCATTCCTTGGGAAAAGAGGAGCTATAGGCCACTCAAGATATTCAGTGTTCAGAGATGTTTTGGGGGGCATCTCACCAGGTGATGATTTGGAGAGATCCACAGACCCAGAATTGGTAAGCTAACATTCGGTTTGTGAAAGGGGTCTCCCAATTCACTGAACTGGACACTGTGGTGAGGGCTTTTGAGAAGTTCTCAGAGCAAATTAACTAGGCGACTGATTCAGCTTACGTGGCAGGGGTGGTGTCCAGGGCGGAGCAGGCAATTCTCAAGGAGATTGAGAATGAACATCTCTTTCAGCTGATTTCAAAACTGGTATGTTTGGTGTCACACAGGGAACATCCATTCTATGTTATGCATGTAAGGTCACACCCTTACTTGCCAGGTGAAATTACAGAGGCAAATAGAAGAGCAGATTCTCTTG
>VWZN01013338.1:1026-96725 GCA_013396955.1 Regulus satrapa
CAGAAGCTACTGAAGGAGAAGGTGGATCAAGCCAACTTGCTGAACTCAAAGCCATTCAATTGGCCCTGGACATTGCTGAGAGAGAGAAGTGGCCAAAGCTCTATCTTTATACCGACTCGTGGATGGTAGCTAATGCTCTGTGGGGTTGGCTGGACAGGTGGAAAAAGGCCAGCTGGCAGCGTTGTGGAAAACCAATCTGGGCTGCTGATGAGTGGAAGGACATTGCCGCTCGTGTGGAGAAGCTACCTGTGAAAGTCCGTCATGTAGATGCCCATGTTCCCAAGAGCCAGGCTAATGAGGAGCACTGCAACAACGAGCAGGTAGACCAGGCCGCAAAGATAGAGGTGGCAAAAATAGACTTAGATTGGCAACACAAGGGAGAGCTGTTCCTAGCTCGATGGGCCCATGATGCCTCAGGTCATCAGGGCACAGATGCCACCTACAAGTGGGCACGAGACCGAGGGGTGGATCTGACCATGGACAGCATTTCTCAGGTTATCCATGACTGCGAGACGTGTGCTGTGATCAAGCAGGCCAAGCGTGTGAAGTCCCTCTGGTACGGTGGGCGGTGGTCCAAGTATAAGTATGGGGAGGCCTGGCAGATATCAATCGAGCTGGTCCTGCCCAGTCCAAGCCCTTGCACACAGTGGATGGAGATAAAGTCCCTGTGGTACACGTGAAAGGTATTTTAGGAAAGACTAAAATACCTGTATTAGTGGATTAGTCCCACCTCAGGCAAAGGCAAACCCAACTGTGGGATTGTCTTCACTCAAGGGCCTGGTTACACTTGGTGGGTGATGCAGAAAGATGGAGAAACTGGTTGAGTGCCACAGGGAAATCTAACCTTAAGTGAAAACTGTGAAGTTTCATTGTGTATATGTGTATGGAAGTGCACTTTAAAGAATTATTTGATGGTGATAGAATAAGGGGTGGATAATGTCTTGGGTTGCAATGCAGGATGTGGCCAGGGGTGTGTATTCTATCACTATCTGTTGAGCCCAGGAGGGGCAGTGTTCTTATCTCTTGCACCACCAATCCTCGTCCAGGAAGGTATCTTCTGTTTAATGGGCCATCGAGTGACTGATAAAATGACAGCATCCCATTGTAAAATGATCCATCCAGGGGGAGGAGCCAGGCATTTCCAACTCAACAAATCTGGGATTTAGAACCCACTGGCAGCCCTTTTTCCACTGGATCCCCAGAGAATGAGTAGGCCCTTCTACGCCACCACTGGATCTTTGGAGGAGGACTGTACCCTTCTACACAGCTCCAGACCAGATCCATTTTGCTGGCCAGTGGTAGGGAAGAGGATCCCTGATACCCTGCTGCAACCTCTGGAGCATCTTGCTCTCCCAAGTTAATTCCAGCTGTTAATTCCTGGGAACCAAGTTGCATTGGTGTCAGGAACTCTTGTTTTCCAGGGAGGAAGGCACAGTATCAGTTACAGGCCAGCAGCTGCCCTTCAGCATGTTTGTAGCACTGACAAAAATCATCTCAGGGGTTTTCTGAGCAGATGCAGAGAAAGGGGAATTTCCATCGCTCCCTCCACCAGGCCTGGGCTCATTCCTTTGTCCTCAGCTGTTCATTTCACAGTTCCCAGCTCCTCCATACTCCTGTCCCACTATATTTTATCCCTCTCCTTTCACTCTCTCCACTGCAGCTCTGCACTGCCTGGGGAGGGCTGGCTGTCAGTGAATTTTCTGAGTGTAACCTCACATTTAGGGGTGCTTTTAGGCAGCAAATCCAGACTTGCTGCTGAACAGTAGTGTTAAAATACCACAGCAAATGTCTTGTCTAGGGCTGAGACTTGTCTCCCTTCCCCAGCTGCCTTTCCAGCACTGTGGAAGCAGTAACAGTGAGTAAACTGTAAATGAATGAGATTAAATGCCAGTTACAGATGCATGTGGTGGTGTTGCAGGGAAACACAAGGGGAAAGGAGATGTAAGGAGAGGAGAAATAGTCTTTTTAACTTGAAAAACATGTTTGTATTGAAATTTGACACAAAAGCTTCCTTTTCCCTTGTGCTTGTTTACTTTTTTGCAAGATCCAGTTTTCTCTTCATCTTTTTTTGGAGAAAAGCATGGAAAAAAATCTCTCTTTTGTGAAGCTTCACCTATCATCCGAGATACCCAGAGTGAGAGCCAGGGCTTACAACAGTCTTTTCCCTTTCCCCTTTCCCCTCTTCCCATCCCTTTTTTTCCTTTCAGCGTTGCTTGTTTTTAGCGCTCCTTTCACTAAACCATGTTGCTCCAAGCCCTGTCCAGCCTGCCTTGGACACCAACAGAAATTGTTCAGGCAAAGCAGCAAGATTATCACTTTTCATATATTTTAGAATTTAACTGGAATAAAGTAATGATTTCCTTTTTTTTTTTTTTTTTTTTTTTTTTTTTTTTTAATAATGTGGAAGAGCTGCTATGTTTCTTTTCCCAGCACATTTTTATGGTCTTTTCAGACTAAATTTAATTCTGCAGAATTATATTTAGCTGAAAGTGTAAAAGAGAACAAACCAAAATAAAATATTTTATTCCACTAAAACATTTCATCTGACCCAAAACCGTCTTTCCTCCTACTGTGTCAGCTCAAAATTAGGAGAGCAATACATAAATGTGGGAGAAGGCGACTGTTCAGTTCCCAAACACAAACCCCTCCCAGTCAAACCCCAGGTATTCACCCCGTCACAGGGGCTTGAAATACAGTTTGGGGTTTTTTTTTTGTTTTTTTACTGCTTTTTAAAAGAGAAACACCTTCTCCAGAGAGTTAGCTCTTTCTGTAACACATTACCCAATCTTTCTGAGAAGCAAGGGGCTGTCTGGTAACAGTGAGGCTCTCAACTATTGCTTTTCCAAGCCTTTTGTAAGGTCATGATTTCCAGGTTCAAGCAGCCACGGGATCTTGGAACAGTATAAAAAGCAGCTCTGTTACTGATGGAAAGTCAGCTGGAGATTAATTCATTGCTGCTCTTCTTTTCCTTGCTGTCTGCCATGAAGAAGGGAAATCATGATGGACAGTTTTGATAGGAATGACCCAGATGCACAGCCACCTGCAGCACACCCTTACTGCTGTGATTCCCACCTTCTGTGAGCAGCATTTTGTAGTGAAATATGGGAATGGGAGGGAACAGGGGGCCTGGATGGGTTTTAGGATTCCCTGGCATCCCTCCCAGAGAGCACGGATGAGGGCGAGATGCATGGGAAGGAGCTTGGTCAGGGAGAAGAGCTGCCCCAGGGACATGTTGGAAAGGGGAATTTGCTCTCCCATCTTCCCTTTCTGCCTCTGAAAATTTCCTTTCTGTTTGTTTGGGGCAGGGGGGAAATACTGGTGCCTGCAGTAGGCTAATGTGAAGGATGCTGCTTCATCTACTCCTGCAATTTTTCTCTATAACAGCCACAAGAGAAAGAGGAGGCAAAAGAAGAGTTTTCTGCCCCGTGGTAGGAGACTGTGCCATGCTTGGGACAGAAGGCAGACAGGACAAGCAGCGGCTCTGTCAGGGGAGATGGACTGTGCCAGCAAGCTGTGGAAATCACGCCGGGCAGTCCAGGGCTGCCAGACACAGAGATCGTGTCAACAGTGCCCAGACTTTCCACTCGTGCCAGGTGAAATGTTAATGAGATGAGAGTGGCAGCAGGGAGTGAGATATCCCTGAGAAAACAGAGCAGGGAATCAGGCTCACAGTACCCAGTGCTGTTGTACAGACCAGTGCGAAGCTGCTACCTTGAGAATAACCTGAATTTGGGCAGGGTCACAGAGGTATGTCCATGGTAAAACTGGGGAATTTATAGAGGCATGAAAAGATTGTCAGGAGAAGATTGTCAGGCCCTCTTCACTTTAGAGAGGGCCTGAGTCACACGAGGCTGTGATAGGGAGAAGTAAAAAGTGGTATTTTCTTACCAGGTGCAGAACTGTTCCTTTTGCCCTTAGGCATAGATCAAGAAGAACAGAATGGTCAGTTTAATGGTCAAGCTGATATGAATACTATTGAAAAAATAAATTTCTCCACAAACTGGTAATGAGCAATCATGGGAGCTTGGAATAATCACACATCTAGTTTTCAGTTTTTGGCACAACACAGTAGTGAACAGGAGACAGAATTTTATCTTCATTTAACTAAGCTTAACCCACCAGTCTTTGAGATATAGTAACCAGGGAGTTCTTGGGGAGTCTGTTCATCTCTTGCAGGGATACGTTTCCATCCCCTGGCTTTGCTGTGTGAGGTGGTGCAGGCACTTCACCTGGACGAAGCCATGAGAGCGTTTCTGCTGAGCGCTGCCTGTCCTTGAAGTTTTCTCTGGGAGCAGAGGCAGGCCCCAGCAGAATGCATGTGGAAATTTCACTTCCAGAGGGTGGGCAGCTTTTCAGAGTTAAAATAAACCAAAAGTCACATTTTGCTGTTGCCATGAGAGCTGTGGAGCTGTTGTTGGATTTTCGGAGCATGCTCTGCCCTCCCGACTCCAGCTGGGCTTTGTTGAGAGCAGTGCTGGGCTGGGAGGGGCAGAAGCTTCATGGGGCCCTCAGCGGGCTCTGTGCTCCTTAGGAAGGAGCTGGAGAGCCTCCCTGGAGGCTCTGTGGGAGCAGTGTGTGTGCCTGAGGTTTTGTGGGGGCTCTGCTTTTTTTTTTCCTACTGGTGGTCACATTGAAATTAGTTGGACCACCTATTACAGGTGGTGAAGGGCTGTTGGTAACCTGCCCTGCTTGGCCACTGCCTGCAGCTTGGATTTAGTCTCAGTGCCTCACTCATGTGGTATTATCAGCAGTTCTGCACCTTTCAGTGCAGGTCAGGATGCATGGAAATATAGTTTTGAAATCAGGTGTAAGGAACAGGCTGCTTGTCAAAGCCAGGTGTAGCATTTCTGGGGCTACTGTTGTTTGTTTGGGTGTTTTTTTTCCCTCAGGATGGTATATTTAGGGTCCTTGCTGCTGATGCTTTGGGAAGAAAAGCATCTCCCAAATCAGCCTAGGCAAAGGCCTAAGCTATTTATGAAGTACTTACACAGTCCCAAGCTCAGGTGCTGTGATGTCTGTCTGCAGCAGGTCTGATGGTGCAGGGGCTGGCTGGACGTGTCCCTGAGAGTCTGGGGCCAGCAGCCACAGGGACACGACTGTGGGAGGGCAGCTGTGGAGCCGGGCTGCAGCTCATTCAGCTGAGTGCTGCTCTTCCACCAGGGTTCACCTGGTCTGTCCTGAGGCTACCACACCACTGCCGTCCACCTCTGCAGTGGCTTATGTGGAAGCTTGTGCTTGTTCCAGCTTTTTTTCTTCCTCTGAAATATTCTCCTGTTGTTTTAACTGCAGGAAGGTTTCAGGGAGATAGAGATAATTCAGATGGTTGTGAAACCAACCCTCCAAAACCCAAAGCTACCCCCGTGAAAACAATAGATAAAAGGGGCAGAATGAGAGAGGAGGAAGGGAAAGCATATTTCAGAAAAGCTGTGCTGTTTTTGGCTCCGGCCAACAGTTTGCATAGAAAGTAGTTTATTGTCAGCGAGAGCTGTGGATACCTGCCAGCTCTCAGAGCCCAGCAGTGGTTTGTGCCAGGGAAAAGCAGTGGTGACAGAGCTATCCCTTTGGTTGGGCCAGTCAGCTCTTCCCTGCTCCAGCCCCCTGCCCATCAGCTCTTCCGTGCTACAGCTGGCTGCTCACAAGCACCTTCCGTCTTTGTTGCCTTTCTTCACCTCAGCTTTGTTGAGCCGAACCCTCCAAGGCAGTGGATGAGTTTCTTCTCCTCTCCCAGTGCTCGGTTTGGGTGCTCTTGTCTCTTTTGGCTGCTAGGTCAGCTGTGAAAAGGCCTCCCTAGCTTGCTTTGTCCCCTGTAGGAATTTGGTGTCTGCTCCAAGGTCCTGCTGCTGTTCCATCTGCTTGAGGTTCCTGCACCTTGCTGCTGCAAATAAATGCGCTTGTGAGATCAAAGTGCAATTGGAGAACGTGGGGATATTGTTCAGCATTGTGAAGTGGTGTTCTTCAGGCTGGGAAGTGCAGCCAGGATGCGTTTGGCTGTGTTTCTGCAGCACTGAAAGTTGTAAACTCCAGCCAGAGCCATCTGGAATAGCGTAAGAAGCTCCTAAGTTCCCACGTGGAGATCTGGGTCACACACAGAGCCTTTCCAGGAGTTCTGAGCCATCCAGTCAGTTCTTCTTTCTACCTCATTTCCATGCTCGTACGTGGAACCAGGTGAGCAGTGTTGCTGGTGAGGCCGTGCCCAGGAGGCTGCCACCCCAGCCTGGCAGGGACAGGAGCTCCCAGCAAGCACACACTCGTGTTCTGTGGAAAGAGACGCGGCCACTGGAAATGCACCGTCTGCATTGTGTTAGTTCTGTTACGAAATGCAGAGCAGGCACAAAGGGAAAAATTACTCATGCTTATTGTCCATGGGAATATCTCCAGGAGGAGTGAGTAAAGCTCTCCAGAACCTGGTTTCTGAGTGTGTAATGTAGAACTGGTGCTGGGTAATTGGAGCTCTGGAAAATACCTTGTGCATGGGGTCAGTGCTTGAAAAAATAATTTGCTCACTTTGAAATACGCTATGGTACAGAACTTTGGAAAAACTCTCCATTGTGCTAGAGCTTTAGAGGATGTCACAGTATTATTTTAGTATAAAGCCAGCAGCTAGAACATTAGTAAGAAAAGTGTTCCATCTGGCTTGTCCAAAATGGCATTGTAGCTGAGGCGGGATGTTTAGTACTCTTTACCTCTGCTGAGAAAATGAAAAAACTCTTTGTTGTCCTTGCCATTAAAAATCATCCAATCCTGAATAACTACAGTTGAGAAATAAAACTGTTAGCTTTCTTTTTTGTAAGTTTTCCTGCTTTTCTTTGGGAAGAAGAGTTGGGTCACAGTGGTGGTGACCTGGAAGCCCTGCTGTGGGATGCTGTGGCTGAGGTGATGTCCCTGGTGCTTGGGCCAGCACCTAAAGCAGGGCAGGCCTTGAGCAGCCTCCACCACACCTCAAGGAGACTGGTGCCAGCACATGGGGAAACCGCAGGGACTCTCTTGTGTGTCACCAAGTGTCCTTGTTAGCAAGGTTAAAATCTCAACATGTTCCTGTTTTCACAGGGAAATCCTTGGAAGGCCAAAGCTTTGAAAAAAGTTAATCTCTAACTTATATTTTCTATTGCTCTGTTGAGTAAATTGTGTTTTAGAATGGAGATGACCTAGGCAGGATTTTGGGGGTGGTGGGCTGAAAATTCTGCCATGGGACAACTGGCCTTGCCCAAACCTGGAGGTGCCAGAGGAGAGCTTTTCCTGGTGTCAGTCACCCCATTGAGCTCAGCTGTGGACCAGGTCCGCTGCTATTTATGCTGATTTTTGTCAATGCTGAATGTAGCCTTTGTAAACACTCCTATTGCCAAATTAAGCTTTTCCCCTTCCAAAGTCACCTTAGATGACTTTCTCCTTCTTTACCCCTCGCTTGGAATACTTTGCCATCCAAGAGAGGCAGAGTTTTGCCAGAGGTCCAGGGCTGTGGCAGTCCCTGTGTCCTCCCTCCCTTGTGCCATTTCTCCATGCACTGACACAGAGCACCCTCACCTTCTTGGAGAAGAGTTCCTCTGCTTTGAAAGCAGCTTGTATGTGGAACTGAAACTGCTTTGCTCCGGCTACCAGAGTGTTTGTTGTTGTGGGAGATCTCTGATGCTGCATTACAGCTCCTTCTTGGAAATGCAGTCTGCTTCCATCAGCTTAATCTTACTGGTACTCACAGACTAAACTGACAGCAAATTCCATTCTCTAATATTTGTAAAGCACTGAAAGGACAAAGTGCTTGAAGCTTCAAATGATGGCATTTGGTTTACCAAGGTGTAATTTTTTTCTTTTTTTTTTTTTTTTTTCTTTTTTTTTTTTTTTTTTTTAATAGAAAACAGGGGTGCTTCAGGCTGCCCATGCAGCTGTGGCTCTTCTGTCAAACATGCAGATGATTCCTGCATATCCTGGGAGCATTGGTCCCAGTTATTGCTGGTGGCCTGGGATGCAGATTCACAGGCAACCCTTTCCCAAACATTCCCTACTTGCTGCTAGCATGACATGGAGTGGCCTGAGCACAGCGTGATCTGGACAAGGCAGACAAATCTCAGGTTGGGAAGCTCTCTCAACTGCATGTGCCAGGGAATCTAACAAAATGCTTGGGACCCACAGAGAACCTTTTCCTTTGTCCTTAATCACCCTCTGAGATATTGGCCCAAAATAGTGGATAAAAGGGGGAGCAATTCAAGAGTCCTTGAGAGAGAGCCCATGTTCTGCTTGGTGGGAAGGAGATGGGTAGGTGGCAGAAATTCCCTCTCAAATGCTGTTTGTTACTGCAGGGCTGCAGGGTCTCCATTGCAAGAGGGCTGATTTGGTGTGTGGATACCTTCTGACTTAAAAAAGAAATAGAAGGGATTTTATTTCCTCCCTTGGATCTGAACCAGCGTAGGAGGCATGGAACTGACATATGAGCATGTGTGTCCAGCTGATTAGGCAGACATGGCATGTCCAAGGGCTGACCAGCCTCATGTCAGGAATACTGTGGAAATCAGCCAGCTGTCCTTGTTGACATTGCTAAAACAGAGTTTCACTTAGCAGCACCAAGGCAAAGCTGAAAGGGAGAGCAGAGCAAAAGTTGAGTCAAAGGTAGTGAGACCAAAGTAATGCCACTCATGTTTGTGGGTATTTCTTGTTACTGGAATGGTGGAAGCGTGGAAATCAGTCAGAGGCATGCTCTGTCTTCAGTCAGATGGTGCTGGGTGGGAAAACAGAGATGCTCTTTTAGGATGAACTTCAGAAGCTGTGGAGGAATACACGTAGCTCCCGTGGCATGGCATGGGGAGCTGCTGGGGGCGTCCCATTCCAGTCAGCTTAGAAGCACTGCCCTTTTAAACCCAAGGGGCCGGTGGGATTTTTGAAATGCACATGTTTTGGCTGCTTCAGGGGGTCAGGAGTAGAATCAGGAGTTGCCTTTCCTCATGAATCTACTGCTCTTTTCCTTCAGGTTATGATGCCCTGAGCTATTCTGTGGAAAATGGTGACAAGTGGAGTGGGCGACTGCTCCTGCAAGCACGTGAGCAGAATGTGACTGACATCCCAGAGGACGGGGGCCAGCTCTATGTCAGAAACTGCACTGAACCAGGTAGGAATGAAAGTTGCCTCTAGCTCCTCAGTCCTGCAGTTGGCTTCCTCACATCTGTACTGCCGAGACTTACTTATTTTTAAATCTGTAAACGCTGCTTTTCACAGCAGATCTTGGATATAATTTCCTCAAGTTTTGGCAAGAGGAGGGGAAGGGTTTTTTCTCTGTTTTTCAGGACTAATGTAGGTTATGTGCCCCAGGAGAAATTCTAACAAATATAGTTCTTGCTGCACATCTCTGTCTATAATTTTTCCTCTGCTGTAATCCTTAATAACATTTCTGGACAGATGGATGATTATGGTCTTTTTTAGACAGCAAAACTGGTACAAAAATTCTTCTTACTCAATTTTTGCTTGTTTGTGTAACTCTGGCACAGTGCAGACCCAGTTGCAGCCTCACATCAGCACTGGTAGTAATATTTTCCCCCACTGTGCTTGGTACTTCAGCACCTACTGTCTCACCATTGCAGCTCTTCCTGCTGCCCTCACCAAATAGAGTTGTCTGTAGGAAGCATGGAGGATTTAATTTGTGGTGTGTGAGTTTTCCCCCCCTCCCTTTTTTTTCAGAAAGTGAAACAATAACTACTGACTGTCTCGTGTTTTCTCAGGACAGCGAAAGCGGAAATACCTAGATATGTGAAATTACTGTTTCTTCTTGAAAATTGTCATGATGTGACATTCCGTAGTAGAAACTGATGCGAAGTACTGCAGAGAGGAAGTGAGAGTAAGAGAGTTAAGGTCCTGTGTGTGGTTTTGTTGATTTTGTTTGGGTTTATCATAGTGTAAATGTAAGGAACATTAAGTAGTGCTAAGTATTGTTGGTGCATGTTGGTGTAAGGCCAGGTGGCAGTCAGAAGCTTTTGGGAGTGGGACACAATTGCAGTGTCTGTGAAAGTCACCTGTTGAGCTCAGTGGTTGAGGATGAGCTGCAGGATGCATCAGTTCTGCTGCTCAGCAAACGAGTGAGGGAAGGAGCTGGCAGAAGGGCATGGGCACACCAGCGTGTTGTGAGTGACAGTGGTGCTGCCTGTGGTCCTACAGCATAAGACAGCAAAGCGGTGTTAGCTGTGCTTTTGTGTTTAAAAGCGTGGCCAGGAGTAGGGCGGCTCAAATCCCGGTACAGCCCTCACAGCAGGAGCTGTGGTTGTCAGGCAGAGCTGATGGAAGGCTCGATCCCACAGCCCCAGGGCAGCACATCCTTCCCTTGGCTCTGCTGCTGCTGGATCGGGCCCCAGATGGTGGCACAGCGGTCGGGGTTTCACCAAGCATGGCTGGGTTTGCCTTCTCCAAGGGCTGCTCAGGGAAACTGGGGCAACGTGTGGTGCTGCTGAGCAAAATGCACGAGTGCTGCATAACCAAAGCCTGGGGGCCCGTTGTGACCTGGGAATCAGCAGAGCTCAAACCTCCCCAGCATCCCCACAGCACTACATGTGTTGGCCTTCAGGTGCTCCTCCTTACCTCTTACTTTCTGGGAGGGAAAGGCTGCCTGAAAAGGGGTTTTTATCCTGCTCACTTCCCAAGTGAACCTGTATAAACACCTTGCAGCTAGAAGAAGTTGGTTGTTTAAGAAAGCAGTTTTACCTCATCTGCTGATGGAGGGACGTGGCATGGCTCCTGTTGAAATGTGTTGTGTTTTTTTGCAGTGCTTGGCTTCTGTGCTGTGCTGGCAATAAACACACCTTGATGTACTAAGGGGAAGATCTGTGTTCTTCAGCTGCTTGGGTGGTTGCAGGCTCATTTGAATGCCTGCCATGACATTGGCCAACTGCTAATTTAATTTCCTAATGGTTTATCCAGTGGCCTATCTAGTATAATTTAATCATCAGAACTGCCCCAGATAGTGGGGGTTTTGCTCACTTTGCCTTTGCAACAAAAATTGTAAAAGTATTAAAGGGGTGAAATGGACCGAATCCAGCCTAAAGATTATTTTTAGGAATTTTTTTTTTTTTTTTTTTTTTTTTTACCATTTTCTGAGAAATGCTCATTGTGGGCTCTGCCCTGGTCCTGTGGCTGGTTGTGGTGGTGTTGAGTGCCTGTGGAAGCAGATGCACAGAACAGCCTGCTGTCGTTTCTAAGGAGCCTCTTGTCGCCTGTCCCCTGAGTGTTAGCTCTGCAGTCAGAACTGCTTGTCCCATCCTTCTTGGATCCTGGTGGCTTCTCATGGCAGTATCTGCTATCAGACAGCAGATGCTCTTCTGCCTTCTCTTACTCATCCCCTTGTTCTTGTGGTATCCACATGAAGGTGTGTGGAACTAGAGAGGGACAAAAATGTTGGACAGAGGTTATCCACAGAAGAAGTGAGATTGTTTACATGAAACACTTGTGGTTCTGGGCCAGTTTGACAGTTTTAGCTCATGGAAAAGATGACAGGGAGAGAGTGAGAATTGTATCAATTCAGGCAAAGCATAATTTACTCACCCAGTCCTGTTCAGAAATGGGATTCACCCACTGGAAGCCAAGAAAAAAGATGAAGCTGGTTTAATGTTGAGCTTTGTTTCAGGTCCCTGTGCTACCGGATTCAGAGCTCATTGCACTGGAGGAGCTCTGAAGCTTATTTCAGATGGGGTTTATCAGCTGCCAGGCGGTGACAGGCTCGGGGGCTGTGTCAGGATGGGATGTCACCCATCTGGAGGTTCGGGTTGGAGGGGGTGGCCGAGGTCCTGGTGCCTGCCCTTGTTAGCTCCTCACCAGACTGACATACGCTTCCTCTGACAAGCTGTCATCACCTTCCTTCCTCCCCTGCCTTATCGCCTCCACTCCCACCTCAGAAAGGCTGAAAATAAAGTAATAGCCCTGCTTAAGTGTGCTGTTTTGAAGTCATTATCAGTAATGGCAGGAAATACTAGATTGCTGCAGGAACAAAAAGATCTCCATGTATTCATTTAGACCCTCAGCCATAAAAGTGCTTAAATTAAACAGGCAAAGAAGTTTTTTGTGCAATTATTTTTTAGATTTCCTCATCTTATTTCCAAAGCAGCTTTCTCCTTTATCAATATTTCTCCAGTGAGTCACAGCTCATGGTACTGTAATTTGTAGTGCTTGGTTGTGGAGCAGGTAACCCTTACAGGCTGCTTGCTTGAGGCCGTGTCTTCGGAGCCCCTTTGGCACCAAACCACAAACTCAAACCCCCTCGGGTGGAGCTGAGCTTTCTGATCTCTTTCCTCTCTTTCCTTTATGCATGTGCTGGGATTTATGTGGTCTGAGTTCTGCTGGGTTGTCACGCCCAAAATGAAGTCTAGAGAACTGAAGAGTTTAGAAAGGCCTTCTTCCCAAGCAGATATAGCATGCTGTGTGAAGCGTGATTTTGTGTTTTGTTTTCCTTTTCTTCCTTTCTTTCCTTTTCCTCTTTGAACCTCAATCCAATTTAAAAACAAAGTCACCTTCCCTCAAGCAAAATTAATTTTATCCTCGCAAAATGAAAAGTAAAAATTTATTCCTGCCTTGCAAGTTGCCAAACCTTGCTTTCACTTGGGGGAATGTTAGAAAAATAAATTGCTGTAAGTTTAGTAACAGAATGTCTCGAGGAATAGCAAAAAAGATGTTCTTCTCTCACTGAGCTATAAGTTCGGTGAATTTCACAGAAATTTTCTTGAACTTCTGCTTCCACACTCTGTTTCTCTTTGTCAACTTCAGACCTTAAACATCAGGAAACCAGAATGATAGAGTTAAAACCTCAGAAATAAAAACAAAAACATGCTTATTTCTTCTGGGTTCTTGTGCTGGCAGGGAGCTGGGTTCTCTCTTGCTGCAGCCAGGAAGGAGAGGTTTTCTCCTGGTGGGGACCAGGGGCTGAGGTTTGGTGCTGACATCTGGCCCCAAGGGGCTGGGGTTTGGGGAGCCTGGCGCTGGTGCCCAAGTTGTGTCCAGACACTGGATATGGCTGTGTCCCAACAGCTGCACCTCTGGCTGAGGGGGATGTGCAAGGCAGCTGAGGGCTTTGGAGCTCTCCTTGCAGATCCTGTGGCTTTCTTTGCTGGAAACAACTGTGGATATTTTCCTTTGCCATGCTGTGCTCTGGACTCGCTTGGGGCTTCGGGTTCGCTTTCTGGGCTGGGCTTTTTTGTGGGACTGCTGGATTGTAGGATCTCTTAGCAATAAGCAGTGGTCACAAGTATTTTCTCTAGGATTTTTCAGCCATCCAAGGGGGCAGCAGCCTAAGTGTGGCTGAGTTGTGCTGCTGTGCAGGGGAGCAGGTAGCTGAGTACCATTGTTCTGAGATAGGACCTGCTGTGTTTTACAGCAGGGTGGTGCCTGGAAAATGTGCCAAAGTGGAAGCTCAGAACAACTGCTTTTGGCTGGGTACTTGAAAGCTCTGAACTGATGACCAAAAACCATGCAGTTCCCTGTAAAACAGGGCCCTCTGGGCACACACGGGAGGCCAGCGGCGTTCTTTTTGCTGAAATTTTGCCAGTGTTCCCATGTGATTATGTGTGCAACTCCAAGAGCCAGAGCTTCAGGGAGAAATACAACACAAAGCTTGTGTGATTAAAATCAAGAGGTGGCAGTGTCATTATCCAGTTCATCCTCAGTGTGTTCTATTACATCGATGAAACAAAAGGAGAAAGCAAACCCCAGATTCCAAAGCCAGAATTGTCCCTACAGTTTGCAGGCTGAGGAGAGGTGGTGAGCTCCAGAGTATCCTCCTTGGAAAGCTGCTGTCGTTTTTTCCAGGATACATAACTGCACATGTATCAAACAGCTGTAATTAAACTACTTGTTCTGACAGAAAAGAACCTTGGCTCAGCCTTCAGAGCCGCAGCACAGCGCCACGTGCACCTGTAGTGTGGGCAGTTCTCTCAGACTGGAACTCGTTTGCTCGATTGGTGATGCTTGTGATGAGCCTGTTCCTGTTTCAATTGTTGTTTCTGGTGGAAAATGCCGTGTTGTCACGGGCTGGCTGCGCAGGGAGGTCTCGCAGAACGCTGGGGGAAGGTCCATGTGTCACGTTGCATGGGGAGTGAGGAACACCAAAGGTTCATTAGTAACCTGTTGCTACCCAAGAATCATATTAATAGTCTTGAGAAATGATGGCAAGGGGGCAGGAAGAAAGGAATAATCCTTGTAGGGAACAAGGAACAGAACCTGTACACTTGCTGCTGCCGAGGGTGCAGGACGAGGATGTTTGAGAGTCTGTCAGAAGTGCAGCCCCATCTGCATGGTATCTCTCCAGTGGTGGAGTGGGGAAGCCCTGTGTCCTTTCTTATGATTATTTTTTTCCCCTCTGGAATAACTTTAAAACGCCCAGAAATTTTCTCGGTCTTTGGATTTATTTTGGCTTTTTTCCTCCGTTACTCTTTTGTTTGTTCTTTGTATCTAGAGGAATGAGACTTGCTTCCTTGACCTTTTAGCGAGCTTGGGTTACTCCTTTGGTTATTGTGTGTTGTGGAAAAGGCAGCAGAGAGGCTTAAAATACTGAAAAGGGACCCTTGCTTCCAAATCTTTAAATGCCTTTGCATTTAAAAGGTATTAAGCAACAAAGCATGACTTCAGACGTGAATAAATATCACATTGTACCTCTCTGACCTGGTTTTTGCTTCTCTGACACTTGAGGATGCCAGGCTGCTGCTGTGCATCACTTTGGTAATCTGAGAAGTCTTCCATGAAGCCTGTGACCTGAATTTCTAAGGAGACAGTGAAAAAAAAAATTGTCAAGTCAGACTTGCTCCTTTCTCTGGGAAGAAAACGCACTTGAATTTTCACTTGCTGAGCATGGAAAGCAGTGCCAGCGGAGGGTTTTGGACTGGGAGCTGGGAAGAGTCAGTGTCAGTCCCCTTGTTTGGTAGCTCTGGCTGCCTCGGGACATTGCTGAGGTGCAGATGGCTGCTCACAGCTGCAATAACATCACAGTTATTGTGTACCAGATGTAGATGTTCTCGACTGGCCAGATATCAGAATAGTTTATTTGTTTTGCACACCTGAATTAGTCACCTGGTCTGGTAACACGAATTATCCACTTAGCATTTTAAAAGATATTGCTGCATTTTTGTAAAATGTCCTAATTCTCCCCAGGAAAATCTGTGCTGCTGTAAATTTTTGGTTGTTAAAAATTTTAGATTGCAGGACCAAGAAATTTGGGAATGAGGTAATTTGCCTCGGTGCCTGTTGACCCCAGGCCATGTAAAATGTGTGACTTGTTTTTGTTGGGACAGAGTGTGAGGTTCCTGATCAGATCACATGAACAGCAGTATCTTTCCTCAGCTAATTGAAAGTTTCTCTGTGATGCTAGAAGGGTAGAGGGAATAAGCTTCATAACGAAGGAAATCAGAGCAAGTGGTTATCAGCACACATCAGCTTTAAATTTTGGTGTGTCTGTAGTATTTCACAGATTGAACACGAATGTGTAAACAGGGGCCTCAAGCATTAATTTAAGTTTCAGGGCAGAAAGCTGATGCAGCTCAAAGATCCAGGACAAGGCTTTCTTAGAGTTCTATTTTAAATTTGGCATTTTGGAGCTATTACTGCAAAGGAAGAAAAATAACATCTGGCTCCATGTTGCAAACTGGATTTTTGTTGCTTGTTTTTTTGGTTCTTGCCAGTAGTTAGTAGTTAAAAATGAAAAGGTCCAGATTTTCCACAAGTGTAAATTATTAATGGCTTCATTGACTTCATTGTGTTTACATGAGATTTAAACGACCGGGAATCAAATACGACATCCCAAGTCAGGTTTTAATAAAGTCAGGATGGAGTTTATATCATCTGCCATCTGCATTTTAAGCAGTGCTTAATTGTATAGTTTTTTATATACAGGCACGTGCGTAAATTCACTTAGGCATGCACAGAATAATGGTTTCATATATTAATGCTGAAGCAGTTTGATTTAGTGTGCAGCAGTGGGTAAAATAAAAATATTTAATTAACATACCTTTTTTTGTGGACTGAATTTAAAAAAATGCCCAGATTAGATATTGGTTGCTCATATGTGCAGGTCCTTTGTCATTTCCCTGCTGTTCCTGTTAGGAAATAGAGAGCTGAGTGATTTTTCTTTCCCAAAGATCCCAACATGCCTGGCAGCAGGATGGAGAGCTCCTGCTTTGGCCCAGGCTCTTCAGGGGCTCTCCCGTTGGGATCAAAATGTTCTGTGCTGGGTGTGATGAAACCACACAGAAGGAGGGATCACCCCTCCAGTCCAGAACAGAAGAGGATGCCAGCTGCTTGGAGTGTCCAAAACCTGCAGATACCCCATGGTCACCAGCACAGAGAGCTGCCCGGCACTCCATGTTTGCTCATCCAGAGATACTGGAAGGTTTCAGATTTGCTTTCATTTCCATCCTGAATTTCAGGATTTTAGGGCATGGTCAGATACCCTAAAATTTCAGAGTAGGGTCAAATATCTTTTAAAAGGCTTATGCTGGTGCTTTGGAGAAAAAAGTACTGATTGTGCTACAGCAGCTGTCCAGTGCTTCATGAGCTGTCTGGCAGCTTCTCTCTCAGGGGGAACTGCTGCTGCCCCATCTCACTGTGCCACTTTGCCAGTGACCAAAAGTAGTGTCCAGGCAGTGCCACAGCTTTCTGTCCCCACCACTGGTCTTGGAAGTGTCCCTCATAGACATGAGTTTGGCTGAGAATTTTGCAGGAGCTCTCAAGGTTGTTTGCACAGTCATGGTTCTCTGCCGAAGGAAGGAAATACTTTGGAATAAACCTTTTCATTGGTTTTGTATGGATATGCGTAGAAAAAAGAGAGGTGGGATAAAAAGAAGCGAGCAGTCCTGAGCAGGGTGTTTGTAACCAAGTCCAGTCCTGAGGCTGCCCAGGAGCAGCGTCAGCCCAGGCACCTGGTGATGGATGGGCAGCTGCTGACAGCCTGAACGGCCACTTCTATCAGCACTCATTAAAAGTCTCAGAAGAAGCTGACTGGAGAATCAGCTCCTGCCCCCATGAGTGTGAGTCCCCCGTGACCCAAGCACTGCAGTGCTCTGTCCTTCTGCAGCTTGGCAAGCTCTCTGGCCTGGAGGATCATCCTGGTGATTCCCCACAGCTGCAATTCCTGCCCCAAAGGGCTCTGAGGCATCAGGAGCCAGAGGTGCTGTCTTAACTGGAAAGGAGAAAATGGTAATTATTTTGTGTTAAAACAGAGATAATTACTGCTATAGAATTTCACCAGAAAACAAAGCAGCAATTAATTATTCATAGTCAGAACTCCAGCACAGCTCTGCAGAGGCGGGGTTCACGTGTCCTCTGGGCTGGGGCTTGGGAGAGCCCTGTGCCTTGTCACCCTGCACAGGTGGCTCCCTTGGGAGGAGGCTTTGGGGTCTCTTGGGGCTGCTGCCCATGGGAGCTAAACCTGTTGCTCCATAAAACCCAGATGCAAGCCGAGTGCCTGATGGGATCCCTGCCTGTGCTCGTGGTAGGCATGGCTGGGTTGGTGTGCCATGGGCAGGACAGCACGCCTGGAGGAGGGCCCTGGCAGCGGGAGAGGTGGCTGCTCAGGTTGGAGGGGTGTGTCTGACACTGCCTTCTGGCCCCATCTGCACCCAGTGCCATGTTCACATGTGTTTGCCACTGGGATTGGGCTGAGTGACACTGAGTGGACTGAGTGACACTCCCCTGGTGCACTCCTGCATCTCTCAGTTAACAAGTCAGTAACTGGTATCCCTGTATTAAATAGCTCCTTGCATTTCATTTTCCCTGAGAATTTGAGTGTTTTCCTGCGTCCTGTGCGAGCCTTTGTGCTCCGCAGTAAGAGCTGCTGAGCTCTGCCTTGTGTGAGGAGGCCAGTGTGCTGGGGAAAAGGGAAGGAAGGGGCATGGATTTTCTGTGAGGGGACATCAGAGCCACTCTTGAAGCAAGAAGGATCTCAAGCATGTACTCCAGAGCAGCTGGTTGCTGCGAGGACCTTCAGTGAGGCAGGATGCTGCATGCAGGGATACAGCAGCTTTCCTGTAGCCATAGCAACAGCTGGGGATGTGGTGGTGACTGCAGGCATCCCTGAACTGATGGGCCTACAAGAGAGGTGTGGCTGCAAGGCCAGGCAGTAAAGCGACCCCTCCAGCCATTCAGGTGAGCAGGGCAGGCACAGTGAGACCGTCCAGCTGTGCTGCCGGGTCCTTTCTGGCCACCACGTCGTGTTCCCACCCCTGACAGTCCCCAGAGCTGAGAGATGGGCAAGGGACCAGACAGGATAGCTCAGAGAGCAGTGGACAGGGGAGTGCAGATGAATCCCGTCCCACAAACCATGTCTTGGAGTGAGATTGTCAGATCCCTACAGGGCGAGGCTCCTGTGGGTAATGTTGAAGCTCACCCCCATCCCCAGTAACCAGGATTACAGATTTAATCAGGATGCAGGAGCTGACAAATACTTGGGCTGGGAGATGGAAAGTTCCACTGAGCCACCACCGCTTGTGTGCTTGGGGGAAGCTGGCAGTGGAGGAATCGAGCTGCTCATGCAGCCTCTGTGCTTGAATTAATTTTATGTTCTGCTTGCACTTGGGTTTCTCCTTTTGACATGTCTTTCCAAACTCACTTTTTCTTTAAAAAAATCCCCATAAATTCCAAGGGTAGCTTTTGTTGATAGCCAGCACGTCTTCTGCCCTACCTCCACTGCATCTGTGCCAAATGGCTTGGATTGAATCACTCAGTGTCTCCTGGGAAAGACTTGCAGGGATATCCGACCCGCCTTCAGAACAGAATCAATAAGTAGGTGAGCACACAGGAAGCCAAGAGGACCCAGCGGCCCACAGCTGAGTTATGTGATATGTCATTACCCATAATCTGCGTGGCCAAGTTTCCTTGAAGCTCTTGGTGGTGTTTGGTGACTGCTGGAGGGGACCTTGGTGTGCAGGCACGTGTGTGTCCGTATTTGAGCGCACGGGTGAGTGCCTGGGTCTTGTTTGCTCTACAGAGCACATGGAGTGCTCTGCCCAGCCAGGGACAGTGGAGCTGAAGACAAGATTGATGTTTGCCCTGAAAGATTTTTCCATGTAGGGAATTCCCTGCTACTTCAAGCCTATAAATGAGGATCGGATGGCCTTTTAAGGGTGTGTGCTATCAGTCAGTTTCCCATCCTATTTCGATTTTGCAGATCCATGACACATTCCCAGCAGAGGTGCAGACTTGCCTGCAACCAGTGGAACTAGAAGAAGTGCTGTTGCTTTCTCTCCTTTTCCCAGCTCCGTGGATGGTGGTCCCCCAGAGGTGACACTGCTCCTGGGGAAGCCCTGCAGGTGAAGCTGGCGTGTCACTCTGGGGGATAGACCTGGCACCATCTCCCCTTCTCACACAAACGGGGTGCTGCCAGTTCTGCTGGAGCTTGGGCAAGCAGAGGGCTGGTGGGGTCAAAGCAGAGCCTGTTGCGCAGTTTCAGAGGGAGCAGGTTTGCAGGCAGACCAGGCTTAATTTACTGCCTTATTTTTCTACTCCCACAGAGCAAGTAGAAGAAACACATACTTTGTAGTGTTCTGTAAAACTCCAAGAACTAAGTGAACTGCCCAAAGGATGTTGCTGTGAGTGATTGGTGTATGGAAAACTGAAACAAACTGGGGGCTTGTGCTTGGTGCTGTGTGCCGTGCCAGGTCTGTGCTCTGAGTCTGTGGCTCTGCAGATGCCGGAAATCGCAGAGAAGGGAGGTTCTCTGGTGTGCCGAGATTCCCCTCCTGGGCAGGACGGGCTGTGGGAGGCTCAGGAATGGTTTGGGGTGGTGTTGCCCATCTGACAAGCTGTGTGACACAGCAGCAAGGGCTGGGGCGCTCAGGCCTATAAGAATGAGGTCATCTGAGATTTGGGGTAAACAGAAACTACCCGGGACGTTCTGTACGGAACCTCAGGTGTGGCTGTCAGGGCAAATCTGTCTTTATTTCTTGCCGTGCTTAGCAGCAGACACAGTGGGATGGCCCTCAGAATGCTGACACAGGCAAACACACACTCTGACATGGCTGTGCAGTAGTTCTGTGGGAGTGAAAATACTTACAGGAAAGTCAGAATAAATATTTTCCTCTGTTGCCTTTATTGTTCTCTTTTTAAAAAACATTTCATGGCTCTTCTGTGTAATACTGTTTTGTTCACTCGAAATTTAAACAGAACAGTTTCATCTGCTTTTTAATTCTTGGGTGAAAATACTCGAGCCCCTCATCTTCACGTTTCAGTGTGAAGTGTCTGTGTGATGGTACCACAAGTGAAGCATCCTCTTCCCAGCCTGGAGTGTCCCCTCAGGAGGCTGGGAGAAAGCTCCAGGGTCCTGTGGAAGGCTGGAATGGCCGAGGAGAAACCTGTGCTCTTCCAGCTCTCCTCAGGCAGCGTGTCCTGTAGTGTGAGATGGAGTTGCAGTTTTCAGATAGAAGCACTTAATTTCTAACACTGAACTGCAGCAAACAAGTCTGGAGAAGCATTAAATCCTGAAGCAATTAAATATATTGGCAAAGTGGGATTTTTTTTTTTTTTCTTTTGTGAGATACTTCGCCAGCTGTTGTTTATGGAAAAAAAATTCAGTGTTTTTTATGAGAACTGTTTTTAGCTTTCTTTGTGTTTGGGGCTGATTTATACATTATGCATTAGCTTGGGAAGGCAAAACATTTATTTACCAGCCTGAATATTTAGAGGAAGAATAAGTGGGAGTCAGTGAAAAGCCTGTGAAACAGCTTAGCCAGAGATCCAGAAGAACTTTCCTAGTGTTAGAAACAATTACGTTCTAAGGGAACAGTCAGACAATAAAGTGACTTTCCTCTGCCTATGTGTGGGTGACCCCTCTGCCTGCAAGGCCCTGTGCTCCATGGCACAGAGACAACAGAAACCCCCTCTCTCTGCTGGATCGTGAGGACTGACAGCAGCTGGGAGCTTCTCTGTTGTTGGGGGTACTGGCTTCGTGGAGGCCAGAGAAAGAAGGGATACATGGAATGGTTCCTGACAGGGCTGACTGTGTTTGGGAGGAACTGAGGAGGAGTGGGTTTTCTTTGTTTAGGTTTGCTGAATGGTATTTTTGAGGGACTTTTTAAATAAGTCACCGTTCTGAGAAATACACAGTTCTTTATGCTGTTCTCTTTCTGCTTGCGAATGAAAGAATGTTGATTAGAGCTCGGGTAAGCAGCGTGCCATTGTCTGGGACAAGGCATGCCATGGGAATCGTGCTGCTGTAGAAGGAGGCTCAAAGGTAATTATATTGCCTGCTGACTGCAAAAACTTGCCACCAAATGGTAGTTTATGAGAGCTGGGCTGTCTTAGGAACAAACGGAGTAAGTGGGTTGGAGCTTTGAAGAAAACAAACAATATGGGGGAAAGTACATCCTTATAGTTCAGAACATCAGTTTCAGAGCAGGGGGTGTTAGGAAGTGACTTCCCTGGGAGCAGGTCCTTGGCTACCTCAGGACTCGGCAGGAAACTGTAACGTTTGAATTCGAAGGAAATGCAGCTGCCAACAAGCAAACCAAGCTGTGGGACCCGTGAGCAGTGCTTCACCATGATGGTATTAAACAGAGAACTTGCAAACTTTCCTGAACATCATTGCTGTGGGAATGAGGACTGACCTTTAGCACTCATGAAGTAACACCACATCCCGTTCCCTGGAAATGCTGCAGGAGCACACAGCAAGCAGCCATAAATAAGGGCTCAGAGAGAGGGAGGCTTTGCAGCTCCCTGGGGCGCTCTGGGTGCTGGCTGGTGTGGTCAGGGAGGGGAGGACCTGGCAGCAGAGGAGGCGTTTGTGGCTCTGGCAGAGCAGTTGTACAAGACAGAGTCCCGTGGGCTGCCTCGCACGCCTTTTGGGCTGCCCAAAATCCCCCTGTTGTGCCTGCTGGTGGTGCTTGGCTGTTTCATTGCTTTTCCAGGCAGGCTGTTGGGGCTGTTCTGTGTCTGACTGTGGCTTCATTTACCCTCTGCTTTGCAGTGAATGTTGATAAAGATACCTGCGGAGCTGCAATGGGCCTGGCAGAGAACGTAGGGGAGAAAGCAAAGCAAAACCCCCCTGGGCTTTGTGTCCAAAAGGAAAATAGAGGGTGTTGTTCAGTTCTTTGAGGGGGACTCGAGTAAATCATGTTGGGTTGGCAGGAAGCACATGGTCCAAAGCAGCCAGCTCCCCCTAATCCAGAAGAGCTCGTTTGCCCCACAGCATTTCCTGAAATAGTAATGTTTGGATAATGTTTTGGGGGTAACTAAGCTGGAACATGTGTATAAGTGTTAAAGTTGTGAATGCCAAAAAAGGGAATTCATGCTAAGCTCAAAAATATGGACTCATCATTTAATTAGGAAAAAAAAATTACAATTGTAGTTTGGTTTTTGTTGCATTATGCGATAGGCTTTTTGGCAGGGATTTCATGGGAGATGAGGAAACAGCAACTTGAGGCTTCCCTCAGGCTTTTTTTGATCGTATTCTCTGTTTTGCCAAAGTGTACATGATGCTTTCTCTAAAAATCCATCTTAGATGCCTCAGCTTCCCTCTGGAAACCGCTCTGGAGGGTAAATGCAGGACAAAGCAGATCTTGGATGCCCCTGCTCCCCTGCTGGGACTTTGCCCCAGGGTGAGGGGCTGCATGTAAGCCCAGTGAGGAAGGGTCCTGCCCTTCTGCTCCGCTGGACCGTTCAGGGAGGCAGGAGAAGTTCTGGCCATCTGTGCTCCATTGGACATAATTTGTGTGAACTGCAGTAAAGTCATAGTTAGGTGGGGTAGTCTTTGGTGCTGGGGCTGAGCTGAACTCTCTCAGCATTTTTCTTATCTTTTCTTACCTTTTCTTTCTTATGTTTTTCTTACCTGTTCTACTCTCTGCATGTGGGCACCAAACCCAGGCAGAGCCACTGCGTGACTCTGAGCACACGGAATCGGTTTAAAGCCCTTAAGTAAGGGCACGTCAGGAGGGCCCTGGACGGAGAGGATGATTCAAATGCAGAACTCTTTAACAGGGGGAATTTCTCCATTTCTTTGAGGAAAATGAAGACATAAAGGCCATCCCTTTGCTTGTATCTTACATTAACCCAAAGTTTAATTTGTTGTATTTGTTTTGGTTCATCAGCTGGGCAAGGGTGAGCTCAGACAGAGATACATCAGAAAATTAAGCTTTACTCCTCAGAAGAAACCACAAAGCCTTACAGCTGCATTTACACAGGAATAACAAGGTTTGTGAAAAGGAATGGGGGGGGGAAAGGAGATTTTTAAAGCCAGTGAATCTGTTCTTTTAGGTTTTGGGTTTGAGATACCTTTTTAAGCTCTTTTCTGCAAACATGAGGACTCAGGAAGGCTTTCTGACTGTTCAGTTGTTTTTTCTGGTTTTGTTTTTTACCTTGCTTGTGGTGAAAACGCGTTTGACCCCTCTGGCTGTGTGAGGTGGCACTGAGTGAAGGCTGCCAGGCCATCCCACAAAGCAGCTGGCACACGGTCCTGCTGCTGCCTGGGACGGGGGTCGGGAATGGGGATGAGGATGCGCCTCGGAGGGAGCCAGGACTGAGCGTCTCCTGTTCAGAAACACTGCCAGCTCCCGGGGATGGCCCCTTGGGGGGGTTCTGTCTGGGGGGGGAGGTCTCTTGGGCAGCGATGGCTTTTGTCCCGCTGAGGCATCGGAGCTGTGCTCACGGCCTGGCTGTGGCTGCTGCCTGGCTGGATGGGGAGCACGGGGAGCTGAGGAGCAGCTGTGGGGCCGAGGCCGTTTCCCCACAGCTCTCCCCAGCTGTGGTGTTGGGGGCATTGTGCAGAGGATGCTTCCCTCCCAGAGCCACAGGCATATGGCAGCGGTAGGAGGGGTTTCCATGGAAACCTTTCAGCAGTATGACATCACTGACACTGTCACATTTAAGCTTTTCAAGGCTTTTTGGATTTCAGGGATTACATAACTTCGGTGGGGTTAGGCTGGGGCTTGGATCTAATCAGTATTCAGGGTCTTAGTTGAATTGAATTTTTAGAAAAGCCAAACACCCCAATCCAAGAGTGGCTGGCAGCAGTGGCGGCAGCAGCAGTGATTTTCTGGTCATCTTGGACAGGCTCTGCAAGTCCTGGAGCCTTAGGGAAGGCAGAGCCCCCCTGGGCTGGGGCAGCAGAAGCTGCTGAGCTGGGGCACAGCTGCTCCCACTCTTACCCACCTTTATAAATGTTACTGTAGCTGAGTCAAGGTTTCTTTGCTTGGAGCAAAAGAAAAACCTTCATCTTGCTTCTAGGTATCTGTAATAATTTCTAGTAGCTCTTTGTGTTCATCATTCTGCCCAATAACTTTTCTTATATGTGAACTTGAGGAAGATACTCTGTGGTTTTCTGTTACGTGTAACTTAGTTGTTTTGTGAGACATTCGGGACCAAAGTGCCTTGCAGGGAAATTTGAAAATAATCTATTAACATCTAGTGAGGCAGTAAACCCCGCAGATAACACAAGGAAAGTCTTGAAAGATGATGGATTTGTTTTAAACTACAGTACAACTTCTCCAGACTTGGGGTTCCTGACTCAGCATTCCTGATGGGAACGATTTACGGCAATGAAAGGTGAGTTAGTTCTAGAATTCCCTGGAACAAAAAGATTGCCTGGGCTGGAAAGGAATAACTTGGCTTGCTGAGGGGAGGTGCAGCATGAAAAGGGGAGGAAAGACTGAAATCCAGAGTAAACCCCTCCTGGTTTCTTTCTTCCAGTTGGGCCCAAAGCTCTTCTGCTTGCCAGGGTCTCAGGGCCAGCTCTGCCTCTGAGCACAGAAGCCAGTGCCTGGCAGGGTTTAGAATAGAATCCCAGCCTGCTTTGGATGGAAAGGGAACTTAAAGCTCATCTCATTTCCCTGCCATGGGCAGGGACACCTTCCACTGTCCCAGGCTCCTCCTAAGCCCACCCAGCCTGGCCTTGGACCCTTCAGGGATCCAGGGACAGCCACAGCTTCTCTGGGCAGCCTGTGCCAGGGCCTCAGCATTCTCATTGTAAAAAACTTTTTTCTAATATCTGATGTAAACTCACCCTCCTTCAGCTTAAAACCATCACTCCTTAGCCCTGATTAAGGAATGAAGGGTTCTGTTGCAGCTTTGGGGTTTATGGAGTGTTACCTGAGAGAAGGCAGGTTTTAAGCATTTTATTTATTTATTTATTTATTTATCTGTCTGTCTATTTAAGCAAAACTCATTTGTGCACGTCAAAAGATGTATCATCTGCCAGAAGAGTGTCATACTAGAATATGATTCATAAGCCAGATGGCATTTGTCTGCTTCTGGATAGTTAATCTCTTAATCTGTTTGTCTTTTATCTTTAATTGTGTATGAAAGACAATGGTTATTTTAAGGAAAAATTATCAACCCCCCTTTTTTACTTAACTAATGTCATTAAAGTCCACATACAAAATTTTGTTTTGCTAACAAGAAATTCCTGTGACTGCCTCCATTGAGGGAGTTATCTGTGCAGGTAGCAAAGAAGGCTGCAGCCTTTCTTTTCTGCAAAAGATGATGGTTAGGGAAGATGAGGCTGCATTTTTTAAGGAGTCAAAAATGTTCAATTCAATAACTGTAGCCAAAAATCATTGCATGCCCCTTGTTGAACAGGAGGATAGTTATGTTCAGTAAGACAGGGGTCAGTTGTAGCTGCTCCAAGCCATCCCTTTAGGAGCCACTTTACCCTATCACCCTGTGCCAGCTCTTATCTGGTGTCCTCCTGTGCTTGTGTGGTCTGTCCACTCTCCTTTGCTGCCGTCACAAACAATTCTTCACTCCTGACTGGAACACAAGAAGGAGTAACTTGGTGAGGAGCCAAGTGGATTTTGCTGCGGCCTGGACATCCTCAGTAATGTTGTCATTGTTGTCTGGCCTCTGCTGCTTCCTCAGCCCTCACCACCATGTTGGTGATGGGTCAGAGAGGGGACAGCTCCACTGTGAGGCGTGGTCTGAACCAGTTCTCCTGGCTGGCAGGCACACATGGGTCATGGTGGGTGGCCAGAAGGAATGAATGCCCCCTCCAGTGTTGGCTCTTGGGCCTGTGTCACTGTCACCGAGCTTGGGTGGCTTTGGAACACGATCCCACTCCCTTGGCCTCTTCCCACAGCACAGGGAGAGGGTCGCTGTGAAGTGGAACTTTATGGATAAAATGCACTCTGAGGTCTTAAGGACATGTGAAGCAGGGAAAGGATGCACTCACAAAGGTGATGAGTCCATGCCATTTCCAAGCTCCCTGGGAAACCATTGAATAATCCCTCAGGTAGGATCTGCACCGCCCAACTGTGTGGCCCCAAAGTTTTATGCTCCCGCAGAGGCAGGCAGCTTGGAAACAATTTAGTAGATGAGTTAATCCAGATTTGGGTCTTGGGATCAGTCATTTTCCATGTATTTGGTGGTGGTTTGTGTGCAGAAGTTGGAAGGCAAAGCAAGCAGCTGTCAGTCGGGATGGAGGAGAATGGGGTGTCCATGAGGATGAGCACAGAGCTCTGAGAGGGGATTTACAGTACGGCTCCTGCACAGGTGGCAGCCAGTTCCTGAGCTCTGGCACATGAAGCACTTACAGCAGGGATCAGAAAACATTTGTGCTCCAGCCCACAGCTCTACTGAGAGCTTGGTAGGTGGGACTGCTCACTGCAAAAGTCTCAGCACACTAAGGAAGAAACTCAGGAGCAGGTAAATGTAAAATAGTGGGACAGTCAGTGGGAGCTCAGAATAAGAAAACAAAACCAAACTTGTTTGGTGCAGTAAGTAGAAAAATTAAGTGCTATCTGTGCGTACCCAGGGGTTAGCACTAACCTTAATCTGGTGGGCAGGACTGGCACAATAACAGGGGATATAGAAATGGGCAATGGATAAACACAGGCTGGAAACAAGAAATTTCTAGCCACAAGATGGGCACTGTGGAAGAGCTTCCTAGAAAGGGTTGAGGGGGAGAACCAGCTCAGCCCCAAACTGGGACCAGTGAGGTCCCAGCTCAAATTCAGTGTTGTGCAGAAACAGCACTACAGGGAGGTGCGTTCATGGAGGTGGAACCCCAGTGGAGGAGCTTGCTTGGGTGGAGGAATCCCTGCCTCGGGAGCTGAGGGGTCTCTGTGAGGGAGCTGTGGATGCTCTGCTGTATTTCATTCCTAAGCTGATTTGCATTCCGGGGGCACTTAAGGCATCACCAGGAGAGAGTGCTTGGAGCTTAGCACTCAGGTGGGAATGTGTTTCTCTTCTGTTCAATGGACTGCCATGAGACACAAAGCTGAGCACAGCTTCAAGTAGCCCATCACTCTGTAGGCTGGTATCTTTGTGTCCTGAGAGCGCTTAATCTCCTAGAAAAAACAGGCCTTTTGCTTGCAGCCCAGGGTCCCATGTGCTCACCCATGTGTTGAGAAACAGCTTGCAGATCATTATCTGATTTGGCATCCAGCCACTAAACTTCCAGTGACCTGCCTGCTGATATTATTTGGTGTGCTGCATTCTCCTGACATATCTTAGTTGAGCATGCTGTATTGTTTTTGGAATAAATATCAGGGTAAACAGTAAAAACTGCAAACAGCTTCCAAGGATGGAGGTGAAACGTAAACTTTGTGGCTGGTGTTGGAAATAGGATCTCTGGTCTGGCTGCCCTCTCTGGAAAGGGGCAGGCTTGCTTGAGCAGTGCCAAAACAAAGCACACTTGACCTTTGCCATCCCTGGATGCCAGCTCAGAAGCCATTGTATGCAGAATCTGGCTATTTTTGGATCTTGCCCCACAGAAAACATGCTGCAGGTGTGTGGATTGGTATGTTTAAGAGTTATAGAGAGTTTCTGCAGTGGGCTGGGCCAGAGGTTGGTTTTACTATCCCAGCTCCAGCAGAAGAGTTGCTCTTCAGCAGTTGGATCCAAATTGAGGAGTTTGATAGGCACTGACAGGACCTGTCTCCCATGAGTTAGTCTAATGTGCTTTTTAAATGAATCTAAACTTTTTGGTTTAAATGAAACTAAACCTTTTGTTCTCTGCAGTCTGCCGAAACTGAGCACCAACATAATGAATGTTAGCCCTCTTTAAAACCCCAGGGAGATGGGGCAGTTTTTTGTGTCACACAGGGCTCATCAAATGTAGGACTGGCAGCCAAAATCAATGAGCAGAGTGGGAATTTTTGAGCTTATAATTCCAGATCTGCCACCAACCAGCTGGGTGAGACTGGGAGAACCCTTTTGCATGTTTATTTTGTTCACAAAGAAAAGGTGCAAGTTGATCCTGCTGTCCGGTGCTGGGCCCAGCAGAGCGCGGTTGGATCTTGGATGAAGCCTCCTGAGCAGTGAGGATGTTAACCGTGTGGTTCTTCTGTCCTCATGGCCTGTTCTGGGTGGGGAAAGGTCTGACCTGGAAAATGCAGGGAGCAGGAGTGGCTAATCAGCAAATCCTGGTCATGTCTGTGAGGTGACAGCAAAAGGCAGATTGCTGTTGCTGACTCTGCGCTCCCGTGGCAGGTGAGGGTGGCCAGGCATTAAAGGCAGAACTGTAAATTGCACAGTAGGCAGGAAAGGACCAGAGAGAGGTGTGATTTGGGAGTGCTTTTGCTTTTGTATTCCTGGTGTTTCTCTGGCGTTTATAACCCATGATTTTCTGCTGCGAGTGATGGGACCCTAGCAAAGAATCTGGGGATTCCCTCCATGGCCTGGTGCCAGGATGATGATGGAAGGTCAGCTTGGGAAAAGCCTTGTTAGGGAGTTTGACAAGCACTGAAATACTGCTTAAATTGAAATTTCAGTGTTAGGGAGTTTGGTTAGTTCTTTATTCTGTTTGAAACACATCTTTTGGTAGAGATGTTTCAGCCAGATCTGCTCACCATTGTCCCTGACATGGGAATGGCTAAAGCTTCACAGATTCCTTGCAAACCTTTCCACTTCCAGTTTAAACGAACTCATTATGTTTCAGCTTGGCAGCAATAAGAGGAGCAACGGGGAAGAGGGAAAAATCTCGGAGTTAAAAGAGATTTCAAAAACACCTTAGGAAATGTTCCCAGCCAACCACAAACCCTCCCTGGGGACTCTATCCACATATTAGAGCTCCAACTGCATATATAAAACAGTTGAAAAAGGAAAACTTGGCCTCTGCAGCACTTGGATGGAGAGCAGGTGGCTGTGGTGGAGTGCCAGAGAGCCTCATCCTGCACAGGAAAAGCCACCCTGCACGGGGCTGACCTGTCACGAGCCGGGAAGCCTTTCAGGAAACTCATCGGAAAATGCATTAGGAGGGGATGGTAATGCCTTCCCCAGGCATCGTCCAAGGGTGTGTTGCTTTACAGATTAATTCTTTCCCCGTGGCTGGGGCAAAAATATTCTGCCTCGTTGATCGATGGAGCCCTGCTGTGGGAAGAGCACAAAGTGTGTCCTGTTTTCATGGCTGTGGCACAGTTTCAGCATGTGCTTTGGGAAGAGTGTTTGCTGTGTGGGATCTGGGGCTCTGTCCCAGCCACTTACAGACACACGTGGGCCAGGGGAAAGTCAGGTGTGGAAAGAGAAGAGGGAAAAAATTCCTTCCTGCCTAGCACATGCCAGAGTGCACTCCTTGCACCAGGATGTTCCTGCTCTGGTTTGGTTAACACTGGGGCAGGGAACTTCCTTCTGTCCAGTCACTCCATACAAATTGAGGTCACTTTGAGTAGTTCTGGGGAGTCAGAAGCTGCTCTCAGTCTCAACACTAAATTATGGCCTTGACAGCAAACTGAAGTGTACATCCCAAATTCCATCAGAGTAACCGAGCACTGGGATGGGTCAGATCCTCTGTCCCTCCAAGCCTGAGCTGTATTCCGCATCCAGGTCCTTCCCAAGGGATCCAAACCTCTGAAGCTGTCTTATTCCCAGCTTGCACTGTTGCCCTAGAAACCAGCCAGCCCTGTATGCTTAGGGCTTCAGGTGGATTAAAGCATTCGGCAGAAAAACTTCCCTTGGTTTGAGTTTGCTCTGGCTGAGCCAAATTACAATACGGAAATTCTCAGCAGAGAGCTGAATAAAAATCAGGGCTTTTGGAGGCAGGGGGGAGGCATTTAACAGAAATCATTTAGTTTTCCATAAAAGCTGTGTGGTTTGAGTTCCATAAAATCAGGCTTGAAGAGTTTTTATTTGGGTTTGGAAGAGGTGGGGTGGTTTCTGGTGTGGTGCCAAGCCCGATGGAAACGACAGAAAGTATTTCAGTCTGTGAGTGTGGAAGGCAGTCCCTCGGTTCTCACGAGTCACTTCACTCCCCTGCACCTCCGTCCTGCTCAGTGGAGTGACAGGGATGATGCCTGTGCCCCAAGAGGATTAGTCAGCTCTTTGCAGCAGTTTTGGGAAATCTCATGGAAAGAAGCCTAAGAAGTGGAACAAATAGATATTTATGATCCAAATACTTAGTCGCATCTTGCCCAATTCTGAATTTGCAGCTGCCAGCAGCTGCTATGTGCCCCCTTGCAGAGCATCCATCATTTTGGAGCTGGTTTTGTGGAGGAATGTGGCAGTGCACTAATCCTGGCCAGCAGCAGGGTGTTATCCTCCTGGTTTGGTGATGCTGGTCTCCTCCTGGGCTCCGTGTCCAGGTGGTCGGCAGGGACGTGCTGGGTCACTCTGGTCACTGCTGTTACACAGCAGGTTTCTGTTTTGTTGTGTTAATTATCGTGGAATCATAACACAATTTGGGTTGGAGGAGAGCTTTGAAGGTCATCTAGTCCATCCTCAATTGTGTGGTGTTTCTCTGGGGCTTGAACAGTGGGACCTGGAGGGTGGCTGGAGCTGAGAAGAGGGGGGCTGAGTTATCCAGAGCTAGGGCACGGAGATGTGGCTTCCTCCAGCTGTGCTGTCTGTTGGAAGGGGATGTTTGGGTCCATGACCCAGAAACATTCCTGTTTTCCAGCTCAGGAGCTTCTGTGCCTCCTTTAGGAAAGCGCCGGAGGGTCAGAGCTGGCTTCTCTACCCAGGAGTGCTTTCCTTTCCTGTTTGCTGCTGGGAATTACGAGTGCAGGGAAATAAAGCAGTTACTATATCTGGCCATGTTTGTCATGTTCCACAAAATAGCCGGGGGATTTTCCTGAGTGAAGAGCTGTGGCTTCCAATCTCATTAATTAATATTCAGCTACTACGTGGTGATATTTTGCCTTGCTAAACCTTCCTTGGAAATGTGGCTATGGTTGCTCTGTCAGGGCCCATAGCAGAGGTGCTGTCAGTCCCTAGTATTGTGTGCCTGGCAATATCTATGCAATATTTTACTTTCTGACCAGGCCATAAAAACCACTTTCACATAGCTGGTTATTGAGCATTGGTGCCAGATTTAGGGCTTGCCATCCTGTAGGACAGTGGTCATTCCTGCAATAGATCTCCTATTTAACCATGCCGTGGTTCCAGCAGAGCCCAGGGATGGCCAGCAGTGGTGCTGGAGCTGTTTCAAGGATCTCTGGGGTTTTGTTTTTGTCATTTAGAGCTGTGTTTGTCTCAGCAGCCTTCTTACAGTTTGCTGTTGATGTTTGCACCCTGGTGAGGGTGATACTGCTCCTGGTGTTCCTGGTTTGATGCTGTTTGTGGTTATCTCCCAAAGCTGATACTGAAGAAATTTAGAGAGAACGTGCAAGGGCTTCCATGTGTTCTAAAACAATGTAGCCTTGGGTCACTAGAGAAAAGCTTTCCTGCAGATCTTGCCCCCAATTAATTCCAGTACTTATTTCTTTACCAGTGCCCCTGTATAAGTAGCTCTGCGCTCATCCTGGATTACAGCATCATGGATCCAATTCCACTTGTGGGTTTTTCCTTATTGTGTTTGCCATACAGTCTGTCTCCTTGAAGGGCTGGGGCTGCTGGCAGCATGAGACACCAGTTCTAATCAAAGCCTTTCATTGCAAATCCAACCTGCAGTCTGTTTGGGATGAGCATTCCCCACCATGTGAACTTGCTGAAGGCAGCCCTGAACACAGGGGAGGGGGTCAGGAGTTCTGGCCGTCGCCTCTGTAATTTGGGGCTTTTTCCTTTTCTCAGCTCTCCAGCCTGTGGGCAGTGGCAGCCGTGCAGCCCTGGGCAGGAGGGAGGTGGAGAGCGCTCAGTGCCACCCCTTTCCTTCCTTTTCCTTTTCCTTTTCCTTTTCCTTTTCCTTTTCCTTTTCCTTTTCCTTTCCCTTTCCCTTTCCCTTTCCCTTTCCCTTTCCCTTTCCCTTTCCCTTTCCCCTTCCCTTCCCTTCCCTTCCCTTCCCTTCCCTTCCCTTCCCTTCCCAAACCTGTCTGAGTCAGGACCTGTTTGTTTACTGCTGCATTCTTGTGTGGAATATCATGGCTGCACTCACTCTGGTTTGTCCTTCTCTTCCCTTGGCGAGGCTGAGAGGGGTGTAAGACCCAAGGAAGAGCCTTGGATATGAGGCTGCAAGTACAGAGGAGCTGTTGTGGAGCACCTGCCCTGATGGGCATGAAGCTGGGACGGGCAGAGCATGGCAGAACTGCTGCTGTGCCAGCAGTGCCTCTGCTCGGAGGGCACCAGGCCCTCCTCCAGAGGGCTCTGCCATCCAGCAGGTTGTTAGCATGCACAGGCGTGCCTTGCCTGGCTCTCAGCAATCCCCTTCTCCCAGACCACTGCGGCCGCAGGATTCACTGTTTCGTGCCCGCTCTCCCAAGGTCCGTGCAGCAGCCGAGCGTTGCGGCTCTGTGCCCCGAAGCTCAGCAGCGTGCCATGCTGTGCTGTGCCCTCAGTCTTCTGCAAACACCCAGATTTTCCCCTGCTGACGGGACTTTCAGCTGCTGTGCACACACATTGCTGGGTCCTCGCCCTGGTTCTGACCAGTAAGCAGGCAGAAAGAGGTGCTGTGCTTAGGCCTCTGCGTGGCTGGAATGACTCCTGGAAATAACGCTCTCAGAGACTGCAGTGGGGTGCACAGGGTCCCTTAGCCCTGTGTGCCAGGTGTGTCCCTGAAATGGTTCGTGTGAGGGAGATGAGAGGCCTTTTTAAGGCTGTTGGCAGATTATTGAGGCAGGGAAGTGTAATGGTTATGCAAAGGTTGTGCCACCAAGGGAAACGTGGTATTTAGCTGTGTGATTGCCACTGAAATCCGTTGGCCTTCTGGCTAAACCTCCCCAAAGCTCTTTGAAAGTGTCTGGCATGTGTTCCCTGAGTGTGACACAGCGGTGTATAGGTCAGCAGAGGAAATTAGCCTGGATCATTGTGTGGCTGAGGGAGGCCTGCTCCTGACAGGATGAATCACTGGGAGCAGCTCACAGCCTGGCTGGCTCACTGCAGCTGGTTCTGGAGTGTCCACTCTGTGTCCCTGCTCACAGCCTGGCTGGTTCTGGAGTGTTTCCTCTGTGTACTTGCTCACATCCCAAGCTGGTTTGTGTCTTTTGCTGGGCTGCCTGGCTGTTCCTGCTGCCTGTGCCTTTGCCAGGCCTCTGGCTCAGCATCTTCAGTGGTACAGTGCTTTTCTGTAGCCTGATGAAATGCAAGGAGATACTTGTCATCCTCCCTGGCTTTGCTTTAAATGTATTTTGTCTCCTTGCAGCCATTAAAACGAGAAGCCACGTGTTGTGCAAGTGGATTTTCCCAATATTAATGCTTTCAGGGGCTCTGGGCCTGGCCACTTCTTACTGCAGCAGTATATGTGCACTGTTAGGAAATGGAGTTGGGCTGTGAATTTACAATATGGACTGGCTGATGATGAAGCATTTGCATTTTCCCCGCAGCTCAGGAAGGTCTCTCCCAGTCATAGCCTAGAGCGAGTTTCCCAAGTGGATCGTAGGAATCAGCATTGTCCTCCCCAGGTGTTGGTGCAGCAGGCAACAAGGCCTGGCCCCGGTTTTAACGAGCTGCCTTCATAAGCTGTGTGTTGGGATGGGATGGGATGGATCCCTTTCATGTAAATTAAGGCACAGGCAGCAGCACACAGTAAATATTTGGGCCCAGCAGCTGGCAGTGGTTGATGCCCTGTGTGGGAGCCTGTCCTGGACCCAGTGGGGTGTCATCCCAGGAGCACATCCACAGCTGCCAGAGAAAGAAGGATGTGAGGTTGTGGCCCTGGTCTCTATACATGTATTTCTTCAGGAATCTCTGGGATTTGCTCAGTGAGAAGCAACATGCAATGGGGGCTTCTTGTAGATGGTGTTGACCCTTCCGTAGCTCCAGGCCTGCCAAGAGCAGGCTTCCTCTGTGTCATATCTAGCTTCCTCAGGGATCAGCCCTTCACACAGAGACTTTCCTTGAGGATAGGAGTGCTCTCTTCTTGTTTTTCCATCTTGGAAGGCAGGGTAGCAGGAGGGCGGAGAGGGTGATGAGGTGGGTGATATTTGATGTGAAAGTGGAAGGTATTGAGTAAGGCATTGATGGGAGAACATCTCAGGGGTGTTCTTTTTCTATCTTCAGCTGTAGGTGTAACATCAGCAATGTCAGCACCACCCTTTCAAGCCGACCTTTTGATGGCACAGGATTTTGCTGTATAAAACAGAACTAGGAGGGGTTGAAAGGGGAGAAATAATTGAAAAGCCCCCACAGAACGCTGTGTCACGGTCCCCTTCCTGCCAGCTGGCCTGTCCATCCTCAGTTTCCCGCTGGCTGGTAGCACCTCTGAAACCAGGACCACACCCTTCCTCCTCCTCTGGCAAGTCTGAAGCTCCAGTGGAGCACCAGAGTGCAGTTCTGGGGTGCTCAGTGAAGGAGAGGCTGGAGGCAGTTCCTCTAGATACTTTTCATTTGCTCCCCAGTAAATGTAGGCTCTCCCAAAGTAATGAAGTTGTAAGTGTATCCTCTGGAATTGATTGCAAGACTAATTCGCAGTTGTAAAGTATAATCCACTCTAAAGGCTCTCATTTGAAAAGATAATCTTATTTTAAGACTCTGGATATTACCAAGGCAATGTTTCAATTTAGGGAGGAAGGGAAGGAAAAGAATATAATTGGGATAAGAAAGAAAATTAAAAAAGAGCCTAGTCGTCCCTTCATAAAACAGATGGTCCTTTCTCCAGCCCCATGTAAAAAAGTCCTGCCTGTGTGGGGATTTAGATGTAATAACAGTTGCCCTTGGAGCTCTTTCTAATTGTTTGGAAGAACAGATTCTCACGGATCCACTGAAATCAAACCACCTTGGTTTTGTGTCCAGCTTTCTCTTGTCGTGTGAGGGAGGTGAGGGGGTTCCTCCTTCCTCTCTGCTTCTCCTTTCTCCCAGCAGACAGCAATGAATGCCTTTTCCATGTCAGCATAAAAAGCGTTTAAAAGTTCACCTATATAAAATACATGAAAAAAACTTAAACTATCACAGAGAGGAACTGTTCTTTCACTTCTTCTGCATTCTGATAGATCCTTTAAGGTCAGGTGGTTGTGGTAGGAGGCTGTGAGTGGGGCTGTGAAAGGGACTGCCATTGGTGATGTCCCAGTCAGCACTGTCACCTGCCCTGAGGCTGTGGCCACACCAGTGTCACTGCTGCAGGGGGTGCTGCCTATGTCCAGCGGGCACTGCCACGGAGGAGCTGGAACTCTCCAGCAGGCTCTGGGGGCTGGAGGGAGGAGGCATCACTGCAGGTGTGGTCTGGGTCACGACTCCAGGAGAGGAGTCCCACCTTTGGGACAGACCTTCCCGGCAGCCTTGTTCGATCAGGCTCCACGGAGCTGGCCTCGTCCCCATCATCATTTGGGAACTAATAAGCGTGAGGCATCCAGATGGCAGGAATGATGTGTGTATTGTAGCAAGTCTAATGCTAACGCCCAGTGGTAATGCAATGTTCCTTGGGTATAGCTAGCGGTGTTCTGTTCCAAAATGGTAATAAAGGGCACATTTGCTTATTAGTAATGAATGTCAAGCCATTCACCACCATGAAAATACCCTATTTCCATGACTTTGATAAATAGCTGCTAAGCTCATGAATTTTTAACAGTAGTCCTATATTTAGGGGCTTTCAGTTTCTGGGTGAGATGAAAGGCACTTCGGAGATGGAGTTCTGGAAGCGCCTTGTCTTCTGCAACCACTGGTACCTATTTAAAGCCAGTGTTGTCTTTCTGATGTATGAATAGTATGTTGACATTGATTGATGTGATTTTTATGCTGGAGATTGGGCTCTAAGCCTGCCTGTCACCATAAAGCAAAATGCATAACTGCAGAGGGACTGTATTTCACTTCATCTGCATGTGCCGCGTGTTCACTTTTCCCCACAGTCATAGAATAAACTGAGCCATGCCTTCTTCTGCTGTGTAGGAGCCAGCTAGGAGAAAAACAGGAAAGCAAAACTGAAATCTGTCCTTGGGATCGCAGAGGAAAGGGCAGAACCCAGCATGTCTGCCATGTGACACAGGACTAAGCAAAGCCTGCACCTGGGTTTTCCAAAGATCTGGACCCTGATGGTGCTCACTCAGTCCCCCAAGCAGCCCTGAGCTCCTCCATCAGGGACATCTTCTTGACAAAATGAGAGCAGGGTGGAAGAGTGGCACTTTATAGATAATTACAAAGAAGACAAAAATCACTTGAGCTTCCTGTGCAGTTCAGAGGCTGAGATGTGAGGAGCAGAAAGCGTGCACTCTGTCAGGGCTGTTCTGGAGAGCCAGAACCCCGAATTCCACAGACCTCGGGGTGTTCCAAAGGCTATAAGTGACAGCCTTGCTGATGCAGTCACACTGCAGCAGATTGAAGTCAATTGGAAGTCCTTAGTTAGTCCTTAGTCCAGCTAATTGCTGGAAAGCCATTAGTTTGTTTAGACAGGACTATGGTGGTTCCCATCCATGGAGAAGCTTGCTGGCTTCCTCTTCTTTCCACAGCCATCCCCAGTTCCCAGCTGAATGGTGTGCAGTTGCCCCGACTCTTTTTAGAAATAATTTGAGTCATCCCATTTCTTGGGACAGTATGTGTCTCAGTCTTCTCTGAGATGGTCATTGCCAAGTGCATGATGAATGCATGTAACACTGAGAAATTAAGTGAAATCTCAGCCTGGAGTAAGGGAATTGCTGGTGGTAGGGTAATTAGTAGGCTGAGAAACCTCCCAGATAAGCCTGGACATGATGAGCTTCACAGTGCAGTAGCTGTAAAATTGGATTAAATGATGCTCAGACCAGTAGCAGGTAACTCTGTGAACTTTGGGGATCTGTCACGTGTCCAGGTGGTGTGAGCTGAGGGTCCAAGGTAGTCTTGGAGGAGTAGAGTGGTGTTCAGAAATCCCAATGAACTGAAGAAGGGGCTTGAGAAGATGTGATGATGCCCAAAGAGCACAAGTAGGTGCCCTGTGCTGTGGGTTTCAGCTGGACAGAGAGCTGGCTGCAGCTGAAGCTGGGCTTGTGGCTGATTCCAAGCCAAGCTGAAGCCAGAGATGCTGGCATACCTTGGAAAAGGCTGGCTATCACTCTGAGAGCTGTGCTGCTTTGTCACCTGAAAGTCCCTCCTGTGCTAATGTTTACACCCCCAAGAATTCCCTTCTAATGTACTTTCATTGCTCTATCAAAGTAATGGATTGCTCCAATTTCCCTTTTATAGATGCTTTAGGTAGGTGTAGCATTATAACCTTGCATTCTTGGAATGGAAATTTTTCCCTGCTAGTTTTATATGCAAAGAGCGAAATGATGGATGTCTGAAGTATGGAACTCTCTCTGATTTGCTAAATATAATTTACAGAAGATTTAAGTGCCTGAGCACTTTAAGCACCTTGTGGAAATGGGAGAGGAAAGGAAAGGATGGCTGCTTCTGGTAGTGACTGAGAGGGGAAGGGACCAGATCCTCTGTGTGTCGTGTAAGCTTAAATGGAAAATCCTAACATGCTGTGGGCTCCTGTCCTGTGCTCCCCAGGGTGTCAGGACAGGGGCTCCCTGTCATGGCAGGGCTGCCCTATCTTTCCAACCAACTCTTGGACTCTAGAGGAGACAGGCCATGTGTTCTCATTATCCAGAATTAATCTCCAAATAACGGTAAACACTGAGTATATCAAAGTAAGAAAACAGTTCATGGGATCCCTAATGTAAAATAACAAAGAGACTGTAATAGCTTTAAGCATTTATGCATTCAGGGGAGCTTAAAGCGTATTAGAGCTGCTCCACAGATGAGCCTCGACAGTTCAAATGTTGAAATTCATTTGCAGGCAGTAAATCCCTGCCCTGATGGCATGTGGGAGGCAGTGCCCATGGCAGCCTCCAGGCTGGGAGGGCCAGGGTGGCCTGGAGCAGAGCCTGCTTTGGCAGGAAGGCACTGCTGGGTTGGGGGCTGGACTCTGTGACCTTCGTGAGCTTTCCCAGCCTAAAGGGTTTGGTGACTCTATGGTCTCTGTTCCACTCACACCCTCCTCTGGCCCAAGGTGCTGTCCCTGTGCCACATTCCAGGTGCTCACAATGGCATTCCCCCGCTGCTTCCTGGGCAGGGCTGGCTTTGACTGGCCCACGTTGAAGCTGCCTCTATTCCTGGACCACGTGTTTAAGCCACAACTTTAAACATGTTTTTGACAAAATCCAAAAGTTGGATTCTTTGCAGGAGGTTGTGGGTTCTTTTGTTAGTTTGGTTGTTGTTGTTGTTGCTGTTGTTTTTGTATGCTTCAATCCAGGCTCCCAGCCACCTGTATAACGGGGTTAAGACTGAAGCAGATTCAGCAGATTGAAACAAAGGAGGTGAATTTGCTCTCCTCCTTTGAACACATGGCATCCCTGTTTCCAGTACTTTGGGATGCTGGGAGATTAAAAAGTCCCTCCTCTTTCCCCTCCAAAAAAGAAGAGAGGTGACAGCAGCATCTCTTCCTTTCTGGGTGGCTTTATAGAAGTGCTTCTTGTAAAGTTGCCTTATTTGGTTACTCTGCCCATGGATATGAACACAATATAAATATTTGTTCCCCGAAATAAAGCTAATGGAAGAGGGACTGTATTCTGTTCCAAATCAAAAGAAGTCTGGGAACTCCAGAATAGCTGTAATTAGGCCAGTAAATTATTAGGAATTTCTGGCAGTTCGTGTGAGGACGGGAGCCAGCCAGGGATTTGTTCTTTTCTTGCTGTGGTTTTGCTAAGAACCTTCCTTGTGCCAGCTATTTCTGACCGGAGTGTGTGGCTGATAATGAATCACTTTGCAGAAGCATTGCATTTGTCAAGGGAAACATCTCGATCCAACACCAACTGTACTTAGGTCTGTGAAAGTTGTGCCACTGGCAGTTCTGCTGATAGCTCCCCAGGCTGCCTCTCACAGGGAGCTGCTCAGGATGGGGAATGGGGCCACAGAGCAGGACAAATTCTACAGCAGAATCCCAGAAAGGTTTGGGTTGGAAGGGACCTTAAAGCCCATCCAGTGCCACCCCCTGCCATGGGCAGGGATACCTTGCACTATCCCAGGGTGCTCCAAGCTCCACTTAACCTGGCCTTGGATGGACACTTGCAGGGATCCAGGGGCAGCCACAGCTTCTCTGGGTACCCTGTGCCAGGGTCTGGCCACCCTCATAGGGAAGAATTTCTTCCTGGTATCCAATCTACCCTGCCCTCTGTCAGTTTAACTACTGCGTGGTCAAGTGAAATACAGGAATATAAAAGCTCAAAGATCCTGGGAAACAGTTGCCAGAATTCTTGCTGTGACAGAAATCAGTTCTTGTACTGAACAAAGGAAAGTATAACCTTCTCTTTAAAGGTCACTTGCTGCTGTTATTGGACTTAAACTCTCTCTGAACCATATGCTGTTGCATATTATTTATTATTTCTGATTTCTCCCCCATTTATGTTGAGACATATTTGCTTGTTGTCCTTGGATCTTGATGGGCCTCTGACCTTGCAAGCGACTCATTTGCACTGAAGCCAAGGCAGAATCTTTCTGACTTCACAAGGGCTCTGCTTATGTTTTTTTAGGGGTTTGTTCCTTCAAGACTTTACTTTCTGTAGCGAAGGAAAGCATCAGGAGAGAGTGTGTGCAGCTGGCATAGAGAAAGAGCTGCACAATGGAGCAGGACTTGAGCCTGGGGACACAGTGCCACCCAGCACACAGCCAGGAGAGTATAGAGAAAAGAGGGACCACACAGTACGGGGCGTGCAGGGCTGGGCACTTCACATGCCTCTCTCAAAAGAATTGCATTTTGCAATTTCTGCGCAATTCTAACCGTCTGAAATTCGGGAGAATTGGCAGTCAGATGTGCATGGAATGACAAGCAGCTCAGCTGTTAGGGGACACCCGCAGAACCACATGTGTTGTAGCTGTGTGCATGTTTACACCCAGGTAAAACACCCCTGCAGCCCTGTCCCACCAGCCTGGCCCTTCCCGGAATTGCTGCTGTGAGGAAGAGGCTTCCCGGGAGCTGCAGTGCTGGCTGCTCCGTGGGTGGAGGGCCCTGGGAGCTGCTCTGCCCGCTGCTTCCAGGCTGGGATTTCTCTCGAGTGCTTCCTCCGGAGTAGCACGGAGTAATGTTTGTTCTCACTTGCCATGCAAATGAGCTGCCAGTTCTGAAATCCCCGCGGTGCACAGGGTTCACCATCTCATATTCCTGCATCTCCTCCCTCCTTTCTTTCCCCCAGCCCATGCATAACTTACTCAGTAGAAACGCAGGCCTCTCCCATTCCGTTCACACCACACCTGCTCTGCCTGGCTCACCCCACCGAGAGGCACTTGTGAGCAGGTGCCTGTAGGTGCTTCAGCAGGGGTGCTCCCACCTCGCTGCCTCTTCTTGCTGCCACGTCTGTTGGATCACTGCTGTCTGTCCTCCCAGGGGTCAGGCACAGAGCCTGGAAAAGCCACAAGAGGTGTGGGATGGTGCCTCTGGGCGTGCTGCCTGATTTACCGTGGGGTCTGTGCCCCGCTCTGCTTCAGCTGCTGTTTTGTAGCAGTGGAGACACAAGTGAAGCGTTTGCAAAATATTCTGTTATTGATGTATTGCCATAGTTCAGCTCTCGTTGCATTTTGGCTCATGCGACTGCAATGCAAACACCATTTTCACTTGGCAGACAGTAAAACACACACACACACACATATATGTATGTAGAAAGGTACTCTCCCCCCCTTCAGGAGAATTTGACTGATGTCATTGATTTTAAAGGCAGCTAAAGATGTTCACAGTCCCTTGCCTGCGCTGTGTGGTTTAACACCATTCCCCATGGGAGCAGGGTTTGGTGGACTGTGTGTGCAGGCTGGTCTCCAGGCAGTGGGAGCTCTGAGGCTGCCCAGATCCAGCAGTTCCTGAGCCTTCTCACCCCCTGCACTTGCAGGTTCACCCTGGCAGGTCCCTCTGAGGGGACAGGCAGAGGAAAGCAGAGTTGATGCTGTCCAGGGGTGCTGCTGGAGGTCAGGGAATTAGGTGAAACACCCTGAACGCAGCAGCAATCTCAAGCCTTAAAACAGGGATTCTGAGTTTACAGGGAGAAAGGTATCTAATTGCTTTAAAGTTTTGTGTCTCTGTAAAAAGCTTTCAGCACGGATGCAAAAGATGTTGTCTGGGTTCATGTAACAAGATCTCTTCCACGAACATCTCTCCCTCATAGGTGGCAACAGCTGAAGCTGCAGAGAAAGAATTGTTGGGACAGCATGAGAAAATGAACCATGGCTGTAAATTTTCTGTGCTGGTAACTCATTGGCCAGGCTGAACATCTTTCCTCTCTTAAAGCAGTAGGAGATTTCCCAGGGGTTTTCTTGTCCCCAGAGTGGAAACACTGGCTAGCAGTATAAAGACTTCTTAAAAAATAAGTGGATGTCACAGCATTTAGAACCATTAATCCAGCACGGTGCTGGTTTTTTTGAAAAGTAATCCTTTTGGAGAGCTGGAAACATTAAATGTGAGAGGGAAAGAGTAGCTGGGAAGAGGGCTGTGAAAAGTGCTACCCCCTGAGGAGTGGTACAGCAGTGCCTTCCCTGCACACCTGGCCTGGGCAGAGATCAGCTTTGTGTTGTGCCAGCCAATCCTCTGAGTGCAGCGTGATGCAGAACCTTCTGTAAAGTCACCTGTGGCCAGGGCTGAAAAGAGTTCCAGTTTTACAGAATGGCACACTCATTGAGAATAACAGGAGAATAATTAATTCCAGCTCACTGTATTATGACTAAAATAATTTTCTCTTGACGGGTGTAGATCCAGACTTTTCCTCTGAATCTGGCCATACCCTCGTGATGGTGTTTCCAAAAGGTGTGGGCTCCCTGTCCTGCACAGCCATTGCCTATCAGAATACCTGGAGTCAAGAGCAAAAGAGCACGGCTTCTCACACCTAATGCTCTTCCTATAATATTTAGCTCTCTTTCCAAAGCAAATCAATACCTTTCAAATGGCCATCTAATTCCAGTTACTTCCAAATGCCAATAATCCCGATATTCATTCACTGTTCTACCAGTTGCCCCAGTGCAAGGTAGAACTGCACCACAGACGGAGTGTTCTGTTGAGCTGCAGACTCCAGCCCTCAGTTTTCTGGGAATGTGACCCTCAGGAACTGAAAATTGAGACTGAGTTCTGTATGTCTAAGGGCTGGAACCCCCCAGAGAATGCACTGGATGCTGGGCTGCTCCTGGAATTGTGCCTAGTGCTACCCATGCAGGAGGTGACCAGGGAGATGCTGAGCTCTGTGAAGATCCTGCCCTTCCCACTGCTCCAGGCTGATACCTGCCTAGTCTGCAGGACCAGAGTGTATTATTAGGCAGAAATCTTTTGTTCTTTGAGTTTAGGTTCATTGGCCAGGGTGGTTAGGGCTTTTTCTGTGCAATCAAAATAAACCTGGCAAAATCTGCACCTATTTTCTGTACAGAGGCTAGGGACTCTATTAGCAAAATTACAAACTGTCTGAGCTTTTATAACCTGCTAAATAGGGCAGCTGTTGTTGGAGTGGTGTTCCAGCAGCACCCTTTATTTCTTCTTAGAAAGGAGCTCCTGTGTTTTGCAGAGCTCTCCTCTTATCTGTACTCATCTGCACCTGATGTGGCTAATAAAAATGCAGCAGATTTCAAATTTGCATACATTAGTTTATAATTGCATGCTTCCAAGCATAACTCGCTGAAAGAGTTTGTGTTCAGACGATGTTGTGGAGGACGTGCTGATGGACATCGTGGATTTTCTCTGAGGAGATGCATTTCCTGCCAGCGTGGGGTGGGAACCTGAACCTGAGGGAGCGCTGGGCATTTCTGCTGCGTGCAGGAAGGAGTGTCAGGATTCCCAGCCACTCACACTAGAATCAGCTTATGCTATTTTTGTACTGTTTTTTCCCTGTATGCCTTTACCTTAGGTGCTATTCGGGCCTCTTGAACTTCCCAGAGAGTCTTGATAAAGGGATTGGATTTTTATCATCTGTCTGTAATGAGTGTAAAGTCTCAGAGGCAGCTGCAGGAGGAGGGGAAGCACACACACGTGTATTAGCAAACCATTTTGCATGTTGCTGCGGGCAGACCTCCCAGTGTTTCCTTCCCTTGTGGAACGGGGAATGGTCAGGGACGTTTCTAAAAGCTGTGAGGGAAACAGGGTTTTCACATAATGATGTTTTGCTGAGGAAGGATGAATTCTTTCCACCTGATTTACCTTCATTGTCTCCCAGCTTCCACAGTGTTTTGTGTTGCTTGTTGGGGTTTCTCTCGCTCCTGTCCTTGTGTTGGTACCTCCCTGACTGCTCCCTTAGCCTGTACGCCTAAGGGTGTTTCTGGCAACCTTTGGCAGCTCTATCACAGCACACGTGCTTCCCCGCTTTGGGAGGGCAGCCTGGCAGGACTAGTTCTGCCTCGGAAGGAAATAGTCACAGCTCCTGGCAGGTGAGTCCTGACTGGTGATAAAAAGTCGCAGTCATCGCCGGTTCTCCTAAAGGAGAAGGGTATTGCTGTGCTCTGCCTTTATGGGTACTTGAAAGATGCCGTCTGTACTGCTCCAGTATGTCCTGCCAGTTTGTTAGGACTCATTATAGAATTTATCAATCTGTAGGAATACAATTAACAGTAATAACCTGAGCCTTTGGGCAAAAAACTGTACTTAAAAAAGAGTGTGTTCTGCTCTCTTTCCACTCCAGCAAACAGTGCCCGGTTACTTGCATGAGGAACAAAATTAAAATGCCTTTTGCTGAGTTACTGCTTCAGAGGCAAGAAAACTGGGAGAGTGAGACAGATTGTTTTTCCATTTAATCTTCTGTGCAATTGCTAATTAAGTTCCTATTGCTGGAGCTTTATTAATGCTAAAGATGTGAAAGGCAGAAAGAACCTGCTAAAGATGCAAAAGGCAGTTTGATTTTTTTTTTTCCCCCAGCTGATGGCTGAATGTGAAGAACTGACCATTAGCAGAAAGCCGTTGTTTCAAAATCTGGAATTACTGAGACGCATTTGAATGCTAGAGCATCATCTTCACATTGGTTTTTTGGTTTATAACGCAAAGCCATTCCTGCAGCCTAATTGGCGGAGCTTTATAATCCAATTAACATCCGGAGCAGTAATAAAGCATTTGAGCAAATGGAGGGAATTTGTCGTTCCGTGACTTGCGACAGTGCATTTGCAGCGAAGGCTATGAAGTGCGTGGTGTGGTTCTGTGGATTGTTGGGCAGTGGGAAGAGAGCTGCCAACCCCTCCAGGAGATGTTACACCTGCTCTGGGACAGCTCTGACTGCTTGCCTAGAGGGGGAAGCCGTGCTGTGCTCTAGGGGGCTGTCTGTCCCCCCTTGGGCATCTGGGGGTCACAGGGTGGTACTGGCCACTGAAGGAAATGATGAGCTTTTGGGGAAGGTGGTGCCCGAGAAGCAGGTAAACTGAGGCACAGGGAGGTGAGGCAAAGCCTCTGGCAGGTGGCTGCGGGGCTGGGTTGGGCAGCCTCTCGCTGTGTTACTCATCAGCACATGGGGTGGGTGTGAGGAGCTGATTAAACATCTGAGCTTTCTTTCCCCCCTCCCCGCTTTTTGCAGCTCTCCATGAATTCCCCAATGACATCTTCACGAATGAAGACAGGAGACATGGAGCTGTGGTCCTGCACGTCCTCTGTGTAAGTGTTGTGGCTTTGCCTTTCTTCTCCTGCTGGCATGGACAGGGCCCGGTGTGCTCAAGAGCTCTGATTGAAGTTCTTTTCTTTTTTGGTGCATTTTTGTCTCCTGTATGGACTGTGAAATCAGGATTGTTCTTGGGATCTTCTGATAAAAAGTTGTCAATAATGAAAGGATGGTTTAAACTCTCTCCCTGTTTTCATTTCTTCTGTAGACACCGTTAGCATGTCAGGCCATAGGAGAGAGAAAGTCATCTCTGAAAATGGGACAGCTTGGCATCTTTAAGATGAAAACAAAATGTCAGAGAGCTAAAAGATACAAAAGTTCTGCAAGAAGTAACTCTGGAGCACTCTGAAGTGTATGAGGTAGAATTATTGATGTAGAAATATCCATGGGACTACATAGATTGGAAAGTTTGCTTTATCAGCTCTATGAGTTACATTAGAGGAATTCTTCAGTGGCCAAGAAAATACCTGCTCCTAATGAATGTTTAGAAGCTTTTAACAATTTTTAGTCAGCTTAAATGAGAAGTCACCGTTAGCTGTGAGAAGTGATTAATGATTTGAGTATAAATTAGATTGTATTGTGTATTCTAATATGAGCCCTCTGTGTTAGGATTTTATTTTGGCTAAATAGCTGCAGAAATTTGTTGAGTAATGTTGCTATTGACGGTGCCTGGCAAGTTCAAGAACCCCAAGTTTCCATGGGAACACTGAGCTTTGAAATGTTTTGGAAACTGAGCACTGGACCCTAGTTGGATTTTATATCACCAGCAAGAATACTCCTAAAATTCATATATGAATTCAGTTCTGAAAGTGTTGAATGTGCCTCTAACATGTATCAAAATGGAGTCTGAAGGACTGAACTGTCTACTTCAGAATAAAAAGAAAAATCTGCTTTTAGTGAAAAGTAGAAAAACATCCACTGTCTGAGCAGAAATGTACTAAATTTCTTCCCTGCTAGCAAACAGCAAGGCAGCTCCCTCTATCCATTTGGTGTTCCATTGTTCTCTGTGGCAGTTTTGTGAACTTAGGAAAATTTACTGGCCACTCTTTGTCTTGTGGTCCCTGAGGTCCAGGACCTGGCTGGATTCAGCCTCTCTAGTACTGGGATAGCTGGAGACAACCTTTTGTCAAAGAAAAAAATGATACTCAGGGAAAACAGAACTGTCAGCATGTAGCAGCCTGCCTCTAGTCCGAGTTGGAAGCTGTGCTCTTCCTACTGGGGCAATGAACCTCCAGTTCCCTTTTTTACATCCCAGAAATACAGTTACCAAACGTGTGATGAAATCAGAGCAGAAGCAGAAATGCACGTTTTTGGGGAAAAGAGGATACAGGGTTTCATTGTCTCCACTGAGGTTTCTTCATGGGTTTGAGGAAATTGGACTGTAAAAGGGGCTCTGTAATGGTAGGGAGAACAATGCAGTGATGATTAGAGATCATCACCATGCTTCTCATGTTAGTGACCTCCCCTTAAACATTTCATTTATTCCCTTATTCATTTCAGTAAAAATGTTGTTCTCCCTCCTCTGCCCCTTTGCCTGTACTTTCATGTTTATTTCTGAAAGACATCAAGGCAAAGCTGGTTTACCAGAAGCCAGAGGAACGGGACAAAAGCTATCACTGGGACCTTGGGGGGAGTGCAGGAGGCTTCCCAAGGGCATCTTCTCCCTGTTGTTTAATAAAAAAGGAAAAAAGACCCCAACAAATCTTCACAGTGGGGCTGTGTGAATTACTGAACAGGATCTGATGCTCCACAAAGATGAAAGTTAATCCCTAAACACTTGAAAAATCTAGGAAAAACTGGGCAGGTCAGCAGTAGTTTTAGGTCTGAACTGAAAATAGTTTGATTTGAAGGAAAAGTGGGTCACTGAGGGTATATTATCAGTTGGAGTCATGGTGTTTAATTTCTGCTGGATGCTTTTTGAGAGCTCAGCAGCTGACTGTTTCACTGCCATTCATTATTTCCGTGTCCCCTCTGGGAAGAGGCTGAGCTGCTGAGTTATCCTCACCAAGTCACTGGTTTGGGATATTCAGTTTGGAGGAACTGGAATCTGGATTTTAAGTGTCGTGCTGTTCCTGCAGTCTGGGAGTTCCCCAGCACCCAGAGGCTTTTCTTTGCAATCTTAACATTGTTGTTTGTAGAATCATAGACTGGGTTGGATTGGAAGAAATCTTATACATTATCCAGTTCCAACTCCCTTGCCGTGGGCTGGGACACCTTCCACTGTCCCAGGTTACTCCAAGCTTTGTCCAGACTGGCCTTGGACACTTCCACGGATCCAGGGGCAGCCACAGCTTCTCTGGGCAGCCTGTACCAGGACCTGAGCACCCTCACTGGGGAGAATTTCTTCATAATACCCAATCTACCCTGCCCTCTGTCAGTGTGGAGTCAGTCCCCTTGTTCTGTCACTCCAAGCCCTTGTCAAAGTCCCTCTCCAGCTCGCTTGCAGTCCCTTTGGGTACTGGAAGGCCATGTAGTTGCTCTCTTAGCCTTTTCCTGTTTTTCTGTTTGTCCCAGCTGATGTCCCCATGCTGATCTTCAGCTCTGCCATGCTCAGGGGCACTGGCACCAGTTACCCCCTGGAGACAGGAGGGAAATGGCTTTCCTGAGAAATTCCCAAGCTTTTGGCTGGCAGCTGAGAATGGGAGGTTTGGGTCTCTGTGTTATCCCAGTGGTTTTGACAGCGCAGTGTTGCTTCCCCTTTTCCCAGCCTCCTCCAGCAGATCTGGAGTGCAGTGCCAGGATATGTTGTGTTGCCAGTGTGAGGAGCCTGTGCACTGTCAGAGCTGAGCCTGTCCCTGGGCAGAGCTGGGCCTTCCGTACTGAGCAGGGTGGAGGAGCAGTGTCTGGCTCAGCCATCCCTCCTGCTCCTGGCTTGCCACTGCTTCCTGTAGCCATGGGAACGGGGGCTCTGAGAGGCACCTGCCTCCCACCTGCGAGGCGCTTGGGAAATGTAGGTCACCCTGAACGGGTCCTGTCTCTATCTATTTCTGCATCGGGTCAGTGCCCAGACACGTCTCATTTCTGCAGCACAGAGCTGTCTCCCTAGGGAGGTGATTTCTTTGGCACCCTGGCCATCCATGCTGGTACTGTGGGAGCACTGCTGCGCACATCATGGTACACAAACTGCTGGCCAGAGTCAACCCGGGCTCTGTGGCTTCCTTCTTTGATTGGGGGTTTTTCATTTCCCTCCAACAATGGAGTTTTAGGTGGGCTTGTAATGCAGAGTTGAGGAAAGCCCTGTGCTTGATTAACATGGTTTCAGGGGTGGTTCCTTGCTAGTCCTGTCCCCCAGAGCAGGGGTCTGTGGGGCAGCAGGAGGGACAGTCACCTCAGCCTTTCCCAGCCCCTTGGGAAGAAGTCAGAGCTCTGGGGATTGCTGCTCCTATGGCATTGTGCTCTCTTGTGAAAAGCTTCTTCAGCTCAGTGAAGCGAGTTTTAGTTCGAGTATGAAGACTGTCATGGGGAGCTCAAAGGACTGGTGGACAAACATGAAACATGACCGTTTCTGTCCCATGCAGTGGAATAGGTATTTTGAGTAAGATACTTAATCACCTTTGATGCAGAGATTGCATGTTTGTCCATTAGAATAGTTATTTTAAAATCTGTCCTAATGTGGTACTTCATCTGGCATTTATAATCCTTTTATGCAGGGCCATTGCATTTTCCTAATTTTTAATGCCCTTTGAGGGAAGAGGAGTGAGTGGTTCTTTTTTAAAGTGTGTTGCCTGGCTACAGGCTGCTATATCATCAACTGGAGCTGAACACAATCAAGTGAAGCTGGGACCGAGCCTTATTTTGTGTGTTGAGTCCTCCACGTTGTACCAGGCCATGTTCCCTGTCCCCCAGCCACTTCCTTAATTCCCAGTGACAGTCCCAGGTGGAACAGGCTTCAGTCCATGCTGCCCTGCTCCTTTCCAGAGCTGCTGCTCCCATAGTGCCTGCGAGGACAGGGGAACATGTGCTGAAGAAAACATCCATGGGATTCCTTGGTGGAATGAATCTCAGGATGACTTAGATGGAAGGTGCTGTCACCTCATCATGCTGAGTGAGTCTCAGCCATGCTGTTGGCCTTCTCCTCAAGGGACATGCCACGCAGACTGGCCTTCCTGATGCTCCTGCCTTCCTGCCTTTTACATAAAAAGCCCCCACTGGTCCCTGGTCTCTTTCCCAGTCTGGCTTGACATTAAATTGAATGTTTTGCTTGTGTTCCTGCTGGCCCAAACTCTAAATATTGCTTTGTTTGTTTAAAAAGCAAACAAACAAGCCCCACCAAAAAGCCCAAAGAATTTCCAAGGAAGTTACTATCCTCATGTGTTCACTGACCATGGGTAACTTCCAGTGGTTTAGTCTGAGAACAGGGCTGGGGTTTAGCCAGATACTCCTTAGGTTCTGACACTTTGGGCTTTATTGCACCCAAGCCACTGAAATAAACTTGGGGAAGACTCACAGCCAAAACCAGATTTGTGACAGCAGCGAGGTCATTAAAGTAAATGCTGGAGTGTGCAGGTCACGGGGGCCCAGCCTGGTCAGCGCTGTCAGCCTGGTGCTAGCCCTCATCCTGAGGAGTGCAGCAGGTTTGGCTCCCTGCTTCCAGCTCCTGCAGCAGGGTGCCAGTCCCCACTCCTGGGGAGGATGAGCAAGAGCCTGGGGGCCAGTTCCTTCACATTTATTTTTCCATTCCTTATGCATTTCACTGCCCTTTTTGCCTTTTGTCTTGTACCTGATCCTACTAATGAGAAGGCATGGGTGGACAAAACAAAATTCCCTTTTCACCCTTGAAGGTTGTGCTCTCTAAAAACCTGGACACCATGAGATTCCACTTTAATGCTGGAACATGGAGGTGCTTTGGCAGTCTTGCATGCACTGGAAGCGACACAAACCCTCCCCTGGGACCATTTGAATGTGCATATAAAAATCCAGAGAATTAATTTTCTAAACCGAAAAACTGGTGGGTGCCTTGCCTCTGGAGAGCACCACAGGGCTCGGCACCATCCGAGGACACCTACAGACAGTGCAGTGTGTGTGTGCCACGTGTAGGGGCATCTGGGGTCAGCTGCTTGGGCTCTGGGACACGGGCTGCTCTGGTGGCTGCCTCCCCTTGGCCCCCATCCCCTTGCCTGTCTCCAGGAGGTGAGGAAGCCCAGCAGGCACACGGAGCCCTGTGCTCCGTGGGTGTGGGTTGTGTCAGGCCGAGGACATGCTCACTTTACATCAGGGATGATGCTGATGGGCAGATTAGTGTTCTTGAGAGGCATTACTGTGTGTTTGGGCAGAACAGTGAGTGCATGACCCACTGTGGATTAATATGATTAGCAGATCAAAAATCCAGGCTGAAGTTAGGCACCCGCTACCTATCGTATTTCAATGGAATTTGGCCACCTCGCTCTCTAGAGCCCTTTCTGATCCTTGTTCCTGTGATGCACAGTGCCTGCGAGTCGTTTTCTTCCTTTGTCTCTGTTCATACAGTTGGTATTGTGTCAGCAGCTGGTGCTCCCTTTGCAAGTTCTTTGCTGCACCCAACAGAGTTGGAGACCTGGAATTTTGCTTACTCTTGTGGTCCCGGTCCCCAGGGCTGTTTTACAGTGTAAGATTTTCAAAAAGCCTAAATTACACTTACACTTACTTATGTTTATGATGAGGGATAAAGAAGCACAGAAACTGTCCAAGTGACATTCTAGCACTTACTGTGTAAAGATTGTATGAAAATAATTTTTATGGTGACATTCCCATCTCTTATCCTGAAAAAAGATACACTTGAATTATTTTTGATCTTGAAAAGTTTTCGTGGATGACATATACAGTAATTACTGGCTTTTTACAGTGAAGTTGTAATTCTGGCTAATTATAATCTATGTTTTTGGTGGGGTTGGAGGATTTAAACCTGTTCCTGGAAAATCAAAACAAAACCAAAAAACCTGGAAGCCTGGTGGCCATTTTTGTTGCTGCTTTCTCTCTAGAAAAAAAATACTCTGGTCACCTCCCATCCACCTGAGCTTCTGCAGGACCTCAACAACAAGCAAAGCCAGAGTATCTGTTGGTGATGTGCTTGGAACTGTGGTTCCCTAGGATCAACACACTGTTTTTCTACAAGTATTGGCCACTTCTCTCAGCTGGAGTTAGTCACTGGAGCTGCGCTGCTTCTAGAAGTAACTCTGTGCTGGTGTTTGGCAGGTGTCAACAAAAAGGTGGAGCTGCCTTTGAACCTTGCAGCGAGTCCTGGATGTGTCCATACCAGAAAACCAGGGTGGGCTGGGAGGCAGACTCAGCCTGGCTGGGAGAGTGTGCTCTGCTGGTACTTGGCACGTGCTTCCCGTGGCTCTCCCCTTTGCCAATGGGCATTTTCCCATCCCGTGGCAGTCTTTGTGTCGAGGTGGGGAGTGGGCAGCAGGGCTTTGCTGCGTGAATGTGAGCCTCACTGTGTCCTTTGCCTCTCGGGGCAGAGATCAGGCCCCAGCACATTCTGTTTAGTAGTACAGACACCCAGATTAAATACTTCTTGCATGAAATTGAAGAGCTGATTGGCTCGGTGTCCTTTTGAGTCCTGTGTTCCCCCTTGGTTTCATTTGTTCCTATGTGAAGTTCAGCAAGATTTACCACTGAGTGGTGAATGGTAGTGGTGGTGAATTTACCACAGGTGACATGGCAGGGTGCTTCAGTCCAGGAAAACAAACTCCTTTCCCCTTTATCAGAACACTAGATTTCAAAAATGACTCCTCCAGGGTTTAGATTTTCACTGAACACAGTGATAAAAAAGCCTTGCACTGCACAATGGGGAAAAAAAAGGAAGGCAAAAATACTTCAGAGTGGCTTAGCAGTGTCCAGAGAATTAAAAAAAACAACCCAAAAGCAGTTTTTACAGTGAAGATAAAATGTTGGCAGCTTTTGATAGTTTATAAGAACTTTTGAATAAATACTCCACAATCTTTCTGTTAAATCCCAGACAGCTCTATGAATTCTTCTTGCAAGAGCATTTTATTTTCTTGAAAAGTCTATGCTTAATCAGACCTGAGATGCATTGGGATGCTGCAGTTGTGTGTGACAGTCTCCAGACTCAGCCTTTTCTCCCTTGCAGGCTGTGTACATGTTCTACGCCTTGGCGATCGTCTGCGATGACTTCTTCGTCCCTTCGCTGGAAAAGATCTGTGAAGTAAGTGTTAGATATCCCTTCCTGGCGTGCCGCTTTCTCAGCGGTTCTGAAGAGCCTTGGGGTGTGGTGATGATGCTGTGTTTGCTGTTGTCCTGCAGTGTTGCCCGTGCTGCTTTGTCTTGTTGCTCAGCATGATGTGTGCGCCTTGACTCAGCTCCGTGTTCCTCCTCGCAGGACAGGCTCTCCAGGTCCTCCAGCCATTCACGCTGTGGTGGTTGCTGTTGCCTTTCCTTTGCATGTCTTTGCAGATGTCTCTGTAGCAGCACCTAGCCTTAGCTGACACAAATTAAAACCTCTGGTGATTTACCCCAGCAGAAATCGTAGATCTTGTACCCTGCCCTCACAATCATGACTGTCACACCTTGTGTTGTGTGGGTGTAAGTTGTAAAGCAGTGGGGACAGCTAGGTCAGCTGTAAAGAAGCTTGTGAATGCTTCCAGCAATTGCAAGGGACTTTGTTTCTCTTTGGTAAGGTCAGGATGCCGAAATGTTACAAGACAGGGAGTACATTTTGGCCTAAATCAGCTCAGACAACCACAGGGCGAGCGCAGACCGTGTGCCTGAAGTGACTGCCAGCCGTGTCTGCTGTAGGTTCCAGGCAGTGAAATCTTAGTGTGTGGAGAGTATGGTTTGGTCTTGGCAATGAGAGAGGTCTGTGTCATTTGTGGAAGATGCCTGCCCCTGTGCCTGGGAACAAGTGTCACCCATCAGGGCGTGGGCTGTGCTGGCCCGGGGAGAGGTGTGGAAGCTGGCAGGACAAGTCATCTGTGCTGACAGCACTGATGGAAGCTGTCTCTAAACTAACCTGATATTTGGAGGTCAGCACCCTGCTGTGTGGGCCTTTTTTGCGTCATCAAGGGAAAAAGCCCCCAGGAAATTCCACTTTTTGGTGCTTAACTATAGAAGTAACTGCAAGGTAATAACATAAGGCAGGAGCTTCTGTCCTGCAAAGTCAATTCATCCTCTGGGGCTGAATTTGGGGAACCTCAAGGTTCAGGAGAAGGAACATTGGTGTGGACATGGGGAATAGGAGATGCTGGGGAGCGTAGACACGCTGAATTCTTTGACTTCCCCTCTCCCAGACAAGTGAACCTCACTGGGAAATGTGTCTAGAAACTGGCTCAGGTGTCTGTGGATGAACAAAACTTGAGCTGAGTGAGCAGTGTCCAGAACTTGAGGTGCTGTCAATATGCCCAAGGGCAAGCCAGCCATCCAGAGGGACACAGGGAGACAGGAGATGGAGGGAGATGGTTATTTCTCTTGGCTGAGCACTGGTAAAATACCACCCATGAGTGTGTTTTGATGGAGCCTCGCTCATGGCCCAGAGGCCTGACCTGTGTCTGTGGAGCACTGGCTCCTGTTGCAGTTCTTCCAGGGTCTCTGAGTGGCCATGGGCAAGCTCTCCATCATTTCCCTGTGCCTGTTTCCTGCACTGCTCAGATCCTTGACTGTGTGTGCAAATGACAGTAGGAAACACTGTGCATGGTGTTACCAGTTTCTAACTTCTCTGGTGCTAAACTTCATTGTCACAAGCGAGGGGCTCTTTTGTGGTCATTAACTCTGCACATGCAGGATTTGTGTGTCTTCACCTGCCCCACAAGTTGGTCAAACAACTGCTGGCCTTACGGTGCCATTTTTTCTTATGACAAATTCTCAGATGTGCTTGGATTTGTACAGATGTCTGATGTCTAAAAACCAAACAACCCTCCCTGGGTGATTTACTGCAGTATTTGCAAGCCCCTGGGCCCTAGAAGGCAGTTTTTGCTTGCCTAGATATTTGGTTTTTTGGTTCTTTGTTGTCTTCTCAATGGTACAGAACAATTCTCCATGTGCCTTAGTGGTTCTGAGCCATTCAGTTATCCAGCACCACCAATAAGATGATAATAACAAATTTTACTCAGCTATGTGTAAAAGAGAAAGCTTAGCAACTAAACACCACATCTGGAGTACTTGCATTGGGAAGTTACTGCCCAGGAGAGAGGTGCTGTGGCATTAGGGAGTATCAAAATGGGTCATATAAATGGATCAGACTTTAACTGTTTTATTACTCCTGCTTGATTCTCTCCCAGAAAGGTCTTTCCTCACCCCATATGTGATGTTTGGAGGCATTCAAATATTCTTATGTATTTTATACACCAAAAATTCAGGTCTCCTCCCTGAAGGCTTTTTTGGCCTTGAAGATCTACCAATAGTTGTTCTACGTCTTCTCACAGTTTAGGTGTTCTAATTCTAAACTAAATTCCTTTTTCTGGATTAGCTCCATCTAGTTTGGGAAGCAGTTGTTGAGTTGAACTAACAAGCCATTTGCATTCCCGAATGTGTGCTGACATGAGAATTTGCTCCAGAACACTCACTGTGGTAGACATTCACTTTCTGTGTTAGTTCAGATGTACTTAAAACCCTGATTTTATTTTGTTTTCTAAAACAGTTTCTACTTGCACTTCTGTTACAGAGCGTTTACACTACGTCAGTGGCAAACATTTGTTTGCAAATACATTTTTGCCTTCTACACGGGGTCCTGTTTTCTGCTCTCATGTACCAGCTTTGTCATCACGTGCATTTCAGTGAATTCTCTAGAAATGTTCCTCGAGGGCAGGTACCGTAGCTTTGAATTAACCCACCCTCCCAAGGAAGTCAGTACAGCTGGTTTCCTTGGCTGGTGGCTTTGCTGCCAAGAGGCACCCTCAATTCCAGCAGCTCTTGTTGGATGGCCATCTCCATAGTTTCATAGAGCATCCTGCAGAAGAGCCTGGCCTTTGGGGATCCACTTGTGTTCCTCTGAACTTCTTTCACGATAGTTTTAATCCTGTTTAAAATTACTTTGATTAAGCTCTGTTTGTTCGGGTTCCACAAACTTTATAGCACTCCAGCAATGCTGTGGTCTGCTTCAAAGGCATTCCTGGTGAGGGCACAGCCTGTCCTTTTCCTTGTCCCTGTAACTTATGTAGGAAGGGCTGTTACCTAAGTATGGGCAGTGGATAGAGCTACCCTCCCTTAGGGCCAGGAATATCCATAGTGAAAATGGGGGCAGAGGGAGGTTTCCTGTGTCCTGCTAGGCTGGGGGGGGGGCTGCCTCAAGAGCCAGTTCTGCCAGGGACACTTCCCACCACCCTGGGCTGCCTTTCCTGTGCTCCCACAGAGGCAGCTGCTGCCTCAGTGTGTAGTAACAACTCGGGGTGGTGGCCAGAAGGCAGGAGCTGGTTGTTGCTCCTCTTCAGCAGGGGAGGGTGCCTTGTGGCATTTGCTGAGCAGCAACTGGTGCAGATGGAGCAGTTGGAGTGCAGACAACGTAGAGGGTGTAATTAACCAAGGAAATCTTTGGAAGCAGCATATGCTGATGAAGTTTTTTTAGAACAGTGAGTCCTTTCCCTTCCAGAAGCCCTCATGTTTTAGACAGTCCGTGGGTACTGCTGAGGGACAGGTACAGCAGGTAAGTGATGTAATCCGGGAGAAAGGGGGTAAGGAGAGGGTAAACCGAGGCATAAGTCATACCAGGGAAGGTGGCTGGGGGTGAACCAAGCCTGATCCCCAGCCCTGCCCTTTACAGGCCAAAGTGGGAGAGATAAGGTATGTGTTGCTGGAGTATGGAGCAGACAGATGTGTGAGTGGTGAAGCTGCCTTCCTGTTGGCTGGAGCATTAACCTTTCCCTCCTCTCTAAAAGTGTCACTGGCATAACCTGTCCTCTCTGCCAGGCCATGCTGATGTCAGTAGCCAGTGCCTGTAGTGACTTTTCCCCCATACTTGACCTTTGTTTACACAAAACTTTACCGGCACCTGCTCTCAGCAGGCAGTTTAACGATGGGAGTGGAATTCCTTCAGCTGCTCAGTGTGGTAATCAGTGACTCTGTGTTTTCCTGCAGCGCTTGCATCTCAGCGAAGATGTGGCTGGGGCAACTTTCATGGCAGCAGGAAGCTCTGCTCCCGAACTGTTCACATCTGTCATAGGTAAGGAGCCTGCTGCTGCTTCCCAAAACCTGCACGTGTCCCTGGCTGTTTTCAGAGCTGAAATGGGATTGCTGCCTGCCTGCAGGGTTTGTATTTGTGCCAATCCCTCCTGAGCACACATGGCACTCACTGTGGGCAGACCTCACTAGTGAAGTGTCTCTGGAAGTGCCTTTATCTCACAGCAGGGCCTGGATGTTACCCTGCTAAGCCAGGATCAGTGGGTACTTCACCATAGCTGCCCATTAGCCTTATCCTCTTATGTCCACTTTCCTGCCTCATCTGCCACGCCAGCTCCAGGGCATAGCAGGAAAGCATTACCCCAGCCTCTGGTTGGTACCCTTACACACTGTTCATGTCTTCAGCGGCAGGTCCTCTGCCATCACCTCCCTTCTGGTTAGTCTTCCAACACCACTTTTCCCTGAAAAAGCCAGAATGGGGAGGAAAAGAGGATTTGAAATGCTTTCTCACAGCAACAGGTTGGTCAGAGCATCAACTTCCAAAGCAGCTCTCTGCTTATGGAAAGTGTGATGAAGGGATTCAGCCATCCTTAAGTGTGCAAAACCTGTGAAACTCTCATGGTGCCCCCACAGCCATGAGGGAGGAGCGTTACAGAGTGATGTTCTACCTAACCATGTTATGAGGGGGAAGTGTTCCTGCAGTCTGACTCAGCCACATCTCCTTTGGTGGGAGATTGTCAGGGCAGCTGGGAGGGTACAGAGGGCTCTCCATCGCCAAACGCAATCAATTCTCAGCTCAGATACTTTCTCTAGGAGATCCTTATCTTCCACTCACAGCTGCCAGGTACAGAGCATGAGTTAATTCACACAGAGCTCTGTGCTCTGCAGAGAGGTCTGATTACACAAGCAAAGCCTTATCATTTGGGAACTTAAATTGGACCGAGCTGGGATTGTCCTTCGGTTAAGGGTAGTGCAATTCAGGGTGAAAATGAAACCAGATTCCTTCAGGCAACTTAGAGAAGCCCTGATGGTCATCAGATAATTTTCCTGCTGTGGTGTAACCCACCAGGTACCGTGTGTCACTTGGCAGGTGAGTGCCTCTGTGTTTCTGAGAAAAGGATGAAGTTGGAAAAAATACACGAACTGCGCTGGCCAGATAAATAGTGTTAGAACCTTAAAAGCAAGTGGTGAATTTAAGCAGACTGACAGCTAGCAGGAGATGGAGTGTTATTTTTAGGCTGGCTTCCTAAGGAAAGGATTTTGTGCAGCACAGTGATGCATGTGTCTGTCAGTTCATCTCCCTCACCATTAACCTCATTGGCCAGTTTTAACCAAATTTGACAGAAGAGCTCTGAACAAAGCTTGTAACATAGCCCCATAACTCATCCTGAGAGGCACCACTTGGCTTCTGAGCAGCTGTGGCCAGACAGCTCTGAATCATCTCCAGCTTCTACTGAAGCTTCATCCCTACTGAAGGGATGGGGATACAGGAAGTATCTGGTCAGGGAACATCTTCTGAGAGACAGTTTCCTGCAGATTTGTGTCCCACCAGCTGCTAACATGATCTTGCAGTGTTTTGTGATATGTATTACCATAATGCTGGGTCACAAGACCAAGAGGATAGTAACTTGGCTGTGTCTGAGGCACTTGGTTTCCATCACACAATCCATCCTGGTCCCCTCAGAAATCAACCGTCTGCAGTTTGTGTTATTAAATATGAGAAAAAGTGGAAGAACTAGTACTTGCCTTTAGATTCATTAATGGGGTGTGAGGTCTGCAATTTTATGTGAAAAAAGGTCAGCTCTTTCCCATTTACACAGCTTCTTTTGAACTTGTTTTTTCAGGTGTTTTTATCACAAAAGGAGACGTAGGCGTTGGAACCATTGTGGGCTCGGCTGTATTCAACATCCTCTGTATTATTGGCGTGTGTGGGCTTTTTGCAGGACAGGTAAGAGCATTTAATGATTCCTTACAGCTCTTGCTTCCTTACCCTGTGCCTTGCCTGCACTGCAAAATCAGATGCCAGGTTCACCACCTTGCCACCAATTTCTCTGGCTTTGCTGTTTTTAATGGGGCCCTGTGCTGCTCCTCCCACGTTTTTGAAATGAAAAACAAAGCAGAAATGGTCAGCTCGGGCATTTTGAGCTGCCTGAGGTGTGTGGGTAGGCAGAGGAATAAGCGTTGGTTGTCTGTGGCTGTTCTCCAGCGTGTCAAACCGCTCATGACAACACAAGCTATTCATCTGAAATTAAAGCAATTAAGTTGTGAGATCTGAGCTGCTGTCTGAATTGCAGACGTGATTGACTGTATAATTAAATACCTGAATCTGTATTTACCTTTGCACTTGCCAACATGCCAAGCATTTTTACAATCTCATAAATGTTCTTTGATGTGTTACTATGCAGACTTATTTGTAAAGAGGAGAAGCAGGGTCATGTTACCAGCACAGGGCAGTGGAAGAAGAACTGAAGAGAAGAGACCTTGGTCAGTTGGGGAAAGCATGCAGAGAGATGGGGTTTTCCTTGTGATCAAGTTCTGTTTTCATTAGCAGTGAACTTCTGAATGTTCTGAAAGTTAACATTTTTGGTGTGAGGAGGCCTCAGGATAAGGTCACAGCAGTACTTTTTAACCACCCATGTGTCCTGATTTGTATGCAACTTGCAGCTGGCAGCTACAGATGCTGGATGTGTCACTGATTCTGCTGTAACTCTTACGTGAAAACCCAGTTAATTGAGGTAAATTTTTAATGACCAAAACCTTCTCAGGGCCTGAGGCTCTGTTCTCCAGAGGTGTTCTGTTATCAATAGGATTTCCTTTTCAGGCTGCTTTTTTCATGCAAATGAAGGTGAATAACTATCTAGCAGTTAATGATGGCAGAGGAGCCAATTCTGCTTTTTACTCTCCACAGTATTGATTGCATGCCTCAAACATGCTAAAAAAATGGCTACAAACAACAGCTTTCAATGGAAAAGGCCTGCTAGAGTTCCAGGCTTGGCAGAGGATGTCAGTCTTCTCGAGAGGCCTTTTACAGGTGGGAGGTCGTGGTTTCAGAAGGATAAATCACAGCCAAAATGCTCTTGTAAAACGTCTTCAGCCTTCCAGCCGAAGTAGCTTTCAGAAGTTCAAGTCATCCTAAGCATGGTCTGTGAGTCTCTTTCAAGCCAAGAGTTGAGATTTTGATGGCTTTGCCCCATCTTTGTTTTCCTTGAGACTCTGCTGGTGATTCGTGTGTGGTTTTATCAAGTCACATAACCTCTCTTTGCTGCAGTCTAACTCTCAGAGGCTGGGTGAGCACTGGAATGATTGACATCACCATGTGGATTTAGCGAGCAAATAAGAAATTTCAGTGTCAATAATTCCAGTGTTTTAGATAAAAATCTGGATCGATTTATTCTTTTCATTGTTTCCCACTCCCAGCCTTTCACCAAAAAGTCATTCCCTCTTAGTGGTGTGATTCATCATTTGTTTTGTGTTAGTATGAATAGGAATTTGGTTTTGTTGTCAACAATGTCTCTACGGAGGCGCTAACATAGGTGGTAAATTTGGTTGTTGGGGAGATTGCTGTTCTGCTGGGGACCTGGATCTCAGTAGTGAGTTGTCAGGTGAGCCTGGGGCTGGTTCTTAGTCAGAGCTGCTTGCTGTGCTCCAGGGTTTTTTCTTTGGGCTCAGACCTGTGGATTGAGCAGCTGGAGCTCTTAGATTTTCAGATGTATTGCCTGTGGGATGGGAGTCGCAGACGTCAGACCTGCAGGGGCCTTCTGCTGCATTTCCAGCAGCACTTTTTAGAAAGCCTTATTTTGATTTGGTTTTTTTAATTTTTTTTTTTTTTGGTGAACAGTTGAAATGTAAGATACTGTCCAGCTCTCTCCAGGATATGTTTGTTTTGTTTGTTTTTTTTTAATTAGGTTGTAGTCTGTATGTCCTGTGTTGGATGTATTGTTCTTTGGCCTAAGAAAAGACTGGGTTTGCCACGTGCACCATGTTTAGAAAAAGAAACAAGTACACAGCCCCCAAAAGCTGGTATGAGTTTGCTTGAGCACCAGCCCTAATTGTTTATTCTTCCAAGCCTTTACGGGGCTGTATGTGCACACTTTTCAGGATAAATCAGAATAAGCATCCCACTGCTGGAACAGGAGAAGGGAAGCGTGCCCACGCCTCTGTGCGACACTGCACACCTAAAAAAAGGCATTGAAAGGGCATTGTGAGGGTTGAAAGTCAAATACTGAAAAGTTAGAAAATAGCAGTGTGAGGGTTCCCTGTGCACCCTTAATTTGCCCCCCTAGTGTGTGTGCATTATTATCCAGGCTTTAATTACGGGGTCCCTTGCTGGGTTCTCCACAGGCTCCCTGCCTCCCTCTGTACACAGAATGGTCTTTGCTCACTTAATGAGCAGCTATTCAGGATTTTGTTTTCTCTTATTGTTCACTCTGTGCCCTTCTGCCTTATTTACCAGGCTCTATTCAAGCCCTGTTCCAGAGGCAGAATTATTAATTTCTTCTTGAATTTCTGCCCATCTCATTGCTATTGTATCTGAGCAGTTGATGAGCGCTTAATTAATTTTCCCCAGACCTCTGTGAGATGAAGGGATGTTTTAAAGTTGGGGAAACAAAGCACAGAGAGATTAAATAAAAAAGAATAACTTGTCATTTTAGGGGCCAATTAGAGCTGGCACAGGCCTGCTCTTTCCTCTGGTGCATAGCATTCTGTGGCATGCCCGTGGGTCCTGGCTCCAGGTGCTGCTCCCGCTGCTCCACAGGGCTTTCCTTGCTGGACTGGCCTTCGTCTGAGGGGCGATGCCAGTCTCCACACAGTCCAGCTCTCCTTGGGAGCATTCAGCTCCTTGAATCATGTAAGCCCCTCTTCTTCTCCTCACTCTGCTTCCTCCCACAGGGCACCGCACAGAATGCATCAGTCAGAGCCCTGCCCTCAGCCCTTGGGCTGTTCTTGTCTTGAGCTAAGGAAGTGGCTTAACTACATCTCCTAACATGGAGTGGCTGCTCTTGCCAGTGTGATGGTGTTCGTTCTCATCACTCCCCCTTCAGCTCTTGAGGCCTGAGAAAAAAGCTTTCAGCAGATTCCTCCCTTGAGTCTTGCATCCAGCCATAGTTGCCTTTTGAGCATCCAGCTTTCTTCCAGTGGTTTTGATCCCTTCTCCTCCCTGCACTCCTTTGCTCTGTGTCTCCTTGGCCTCACTTCTGGCTAATGTTGCCCAAGCCAAGGAAGCACCTCTTAGGAGTCTGCTCTGCAGCCAGGGAAATCATATTTTCCACTGTTTTAATCTCCTCCAGAGATTTTGGCCTGGAGGGATTTAAAAAGCTACAGTGGGTGCAGGCTGCCTGTGTGTTTGATGGCCAGATGAGAGCCATTCCCTAAAGGCTGGATTTTCTAAACTAGCATCCACACCCTGAAAGTCAGAGCTTTCAAATATACCTTAAACTGGGCCTCTGCAGAAGAACTTCACATCTGTGTGTGTTGAGGTGTTGATGTGGGTTAGGTTTCTTTCCTTTTGTTTTTTCTTGTCTATAGGATTGTTTACCATTAGTTGCAGGAAACGCTGATGTGGATACTTGAGGAAAACAAAGAGTTGGGCTCGGTAAAATGGAGGGTGGGGGACAGCTGCCAGGAAAAGAGGATGCTTGGAGCTCTGTTTTCCTTCTTTCTTCTCCCTGTGGGTACCCAGGATCCTGAGCTCGCCTCTCCCCAGCCTGCACTCCCATCTGGGATCTCTTCTACCCTGCAAGGCTCCGCACCCCTGAGCCGCCCGGGGCGCCCTGCAGAGTGCAGACAGCACCAGGGAATTCTGATATACCTCGCTTGGCCCCGAGGGATTTCCTTCCATCCCTCCTCGTCCCATGTCTATGTCCGAAAGCCCCATAATTTCAAAGCTATAATAATTGGGAGGGAGGGGGTTTACATTTTCCATTTCAGGGGAGGCTCCTGCCTTCCCTAGCAGATACCTGTCATCCAAACCAAGATAGGTATTCTACCAAGGCATGTTTGGAGAGAGAGAGCTCAAATTTTCCCTGTGGATAATGAATGCTGCCCATGGGCCTGTGGCAGTGAGCCTTAGAAACTCCTCCTGCTTTCTTCTTGCAGCCTGTTGAAATATTCTGCGTAGCACTCACACCCAGAAGAGGATTTCTCTTTTTTCATCCAGGTGGTAGATGTAACTTCTAAGCTGTAGATGGTTTCAGTGTATGGAAATATGTTAGGAGTTGTCCTCATTCCCCACCTGCCTCTGCAGTGCAGGCTGGAGGTGTCTGCAGCTGTTTCCTCCTATGTCCCTACATCTGGGACCCCAGCACGCCTCCTTGCAGGTAGGCAACTGCTAAGGCACACAACCCAGCTGTTGTTTTTTGGCTGCTGTGTCTGCTTTGCTTCCTTCTGGCAAAAGAGGAATGAGAAGGTAAAAGAACACCTAGGGGGAATGAAATGGCAACAGATGCAGCCTGCAACATTCACAGGGACACATGCGGGACAGCAGTGAGGAGGCTGCTGTCTGCACTGTGATGGATTGTATTGGGCTTTTTCCATGCTTGCAAACCAGCTGTGTATGGGGAGCTTGACCTTAGCCTGGGGTCCCCTCCAGGCCTTGGTCACTCTGTCCTGTCTTCTCTCACGCTCATGTTTGTGCTTCTCAAGCTCTCCCCTCCTTCCCCTGCCCTCTCACTGTCCTTGGTGGCAAGGACGTGGCATTTTCTGAAGCAGTCCTTGCTTAATTCAGCTCTCATTCAAGCCAGCACAAGCAGAGTTTGTTCTGTTTTGGACGTTCCCCCATCCAGATTCGTCTTGTTTTTGCAGCTTTGCTGCTCTCTCCTCTCCATCCTGCCCCCTCTGTCCTCTCCCAGCACTGACCCACAGCCTTTTGCAGTGTTTCAGAGGAGGCTGAGGAGTGCATATATATGTGAGAGCAGTATAACTGTGAGTTGCAAGTCACTCCAGCATTAGTATGTAATTTTGAATGTGCATGGCTTGATTTGTTAATTAGTATTTAACTGCTCAGTTTTTCAGTTAAGTCTAAGTTTCTCTATTTTACCTTTCCCCAGAAACAGACAGGCTTCTCTGGGTGGGGCAGGGGGACCAGGAATGCTGGCTTGTGCCACAGATGCTCTTCCAGTTATTGGTACTGTTAAGGTGTCTGATGGCATTCTGGAAATACTGGAGCAGAAAAGGATGACTGTCTGACCTGCCTCCTTCTTTTCCAGTCGGATTCTTTTACCTCAGGAAGTAAACTGAATTCAGCAGGCTCTTCTCTGTCCAAGTCATGGAATCCTTGTGCCAGCTGATGCACCTCTAGGAATTATCAGCTGCCATGGGTTATGTCAGTGGAAAATACACCTGAGAAATAGTGTTAGGCATATTGAGAAGGACACTAAACAGAGTTTAATAATCCAGTAGAATGTTTTTTAATGAAGCAACTTGGGACTGTGGATGTACCATTTGTAGGATTTTTTTCTCAAATCATTTATAGTGTAAAAGCAAGGGAGATCATAAAATCTGTTACTTCTGGCAAGGAATGGCCAGTCTGAAGAGACTGGGAGATATTTACTATGTGCATGCCTTCCTATCTACAGCTACCCTTGAATTCTGCTGTGATCTTGTGGTCCAGCAGAGGCCTTGGGGTTCTGCTGCCTCAGCACATTGGGAATCTGAGCTAAAGAGACATGCTGGTCCAAATAACTCATGGATGATTATGACTACCAGTTGAGCAGGGAAATATTTCTGGCTTTGTCCTGAGGTTTGGAGAGTGTCCACTGTTTCCATTCTGAGAATGTCACATAGACAGATTGCTGCGGCAGTGATGAAAATATCAAGAGAGGCTTAAAAAAGCAAATATTCTTGGGGAAGCAATGAGAATAGATGGAGTTGGTGCACAGTGTATGGACTGGGAGCCAGAGTGACAACTGAGCTCTGCAGAGTACGGCAAACCAGAGGTGAAATTAGGCAGCTGGTAATTGGAAGGAGGCTTTCCTCACAGCGGGTCCCTTAGATCATGGCTGGTTTAGCTGTCTGAGAGAGATGGGTATTTTAAGGCCTGGATTTTTCTTTGGCCTGACCTGGGCTCGTATTTGGTGCTTTGCTGAAGCTGGGAATTGTGGTTAGTATTGGTCAAAGCCTCAAGCAAGCCCAAATGCTGCATCAGGGGATCCTGGGTTCTTTGGCCAAAATTATGGTCTGGAGGCTGAGCTGGATACTCGTAGTGTCCTGGGATATTCGAACACGACCATGGAGCATAGAGGGAGTGTCACTTCATCCAGGATGCTCTGCTGGGCTGTCAGTCCCAGCACAAGGACTTCTGGCTGATGCTGGCTGCCTCCTGGCTTTTCTGGGGCTCTGCACAGCAAAGCAGTGGCTTTCCATGCAGGAATCTGATTAAAAGGTTTGCTGTGGAAGAGGGGTTCAGTGTGCCAGGAGAGGGTGTGGGATCAGGACTCTTGCTGTGCTGGGAGATGGCACCTCTGGGATCCCGTTGGACCTGCTTGGCTGATTCTCTTTCTGAATTATGGACGTGTCAAAAGTGCCACCAGGAACCCACCGCCCTCCAAACCATACCATAATCCTGCAAGTGTCTCCCAAGAAAGGTGCGGAGGCTCTGTCATGGCTTCTTGCTGACAGCCACAGGTGATCTACAGCCTAATTTAATGCAAAGATGAATATAAGTAAGGCACTGTTACACTCTCCCATTAATCTGTGATGTTTCACTGATACCGTGACTAGTGAGAAGGAGCAGGCAGGTGACCAGGTTCTTGGAATTACCTGAGCTGAGCAAAATAATCAGCTGCAAAGTTTCAAGGCAGAGCTTGTGCCCTGATACCTAAGATAGAGCCCTTTTGAATTTTGTAATTTTTGTAGTTTTGTGTATTTTATAATTCTGAATGCATAAGACATGGATTAACTGCAAACTATGGCCAGCCTGATTCCCTGAAACTCTGTCCCAAACCTCCGCATGAGTTGACTGCTTCCTGTAACAGTGGCCAACATGGCCAACTCCTGTTGGTCCTTTCTCTTCCTTTGCCCCACGATCCTGCTATATTATCACGGGGACTGATTTGAAATTGTGTTGAGGGTTTGGAGAACAGTGGTATCAGGGGCACAGCTCCTTCTGGAGGAGGACCCCAGCAAGCTTCAGAAGGCCCCTTCTCAACTCTGAGGGCAGCTCCTGCAAAGCAGGAGCAGCGTGTGAGGATGTCTGGCTGCATGTCTGCACTGCATGTCTGGCTGCAGCTGACCCAGAGGGCTGACACAGCACGCTGCTGGGCCGGCTGTCATGGGCCAGGAGCTTGCAAGGGCTCACAGCGAGCGGCTTTGTCAGGCAGCACAGACCAGCGCTCGAAAGCCAGATCCCAGCATCTGCTGGGGTGGTTTAAGAGCTTCACTAATCACTTCTGTGCAGCCCACATCAAAGAGGGGGCAGCATGAGGTCTGACCCAGATTCTCTGCTTCTGGATACCTTTTGACAGTGGTGGATTCACTGCCGGCACATCTGTGTTGACCTCCATAGACTCTTAAGGCTAACTGCTGCAGGGATTGTCTTTAATCTTTTGACACCCTTGTCCAAGCATTACTGCAAATCAGCAAATTAGATTATTAGCTCTTAATACCTAAAAATCTAGACTTTCTGTGTCAGCGGGTAACAGAGGAACAAGATTAGCCAGATTGCTTCCAAAGCCTAGCATTTCCCAGCAGTGTTAGTAGCTGATCCATGCTCGAGAATGTCAAGCAAAGAACCGGCCAAAAGATGAGGAAAACCCCCAAAACAATTCAGAGTGAAGAAGATCCCTGAAGAGCATGGATGTGATTGCATGCTTCCCCTGGAAGTTTAGCAGCCAGAATACTCAGGAGTGCACACGCCTCTGGACTCCTGCAGCAGGAGCACAGACATCCTTGCCAGGGGAGCAGTTAGACCTCTTCTGCCACACTGCTTTGTCTCGGCCCCATTGCCACCATGGGCAGAGCAGGCTGGAAAACAGCCAGCAGGGTGGCCTCTGGTGATGGATATCTCCTGAATGGGAAAAGAGCTTCCATGCTCTGAAGAGCAGAAGAGTGAAGGGTCAGTTTTACAGAGGATAAATGGGGAAGTCCTAGGATGAGGCATGGGGCATATTGCCACTGAGGTCCTGGGTTCCCTGAGCCCAGTGCTACAGGCAGCAGACACCAGTGTCTGATTTTAGGGGATTTTCCCTCTGGTGGCTGATCTCCACATGTGTGCTAGGTGCAGGAGATGGTGTGTGCTGCATAGGGCCATGATTTCAGGAGTTGCAAACCTCAGAAATCAAGCTAGAACTGAGAAAATCTTGATTTTTCTGCTCTCCAGCCCATCAAAAAGGGAAGTAAGCATTCTGAGTAGTAAATGTTATATGTAGGATTTTGCAGGGTGAAAGTTTACCTGTGAGAAACCGGGTACCTATTACGGGTAAGTCACTCACCCCTAGGAGTGATGCTGTGGGATGCAGGGAGCAGTCTCATTTTGTCTTATGTGGAGCAATCAGGGGATGCTCTTGTTCAAGCCTTGACTTCAGAGCTCTTCTATTCAGCTCAGGGGAACTGGGTTCAGTCCTCACTGAGTGGTCAAGGAAACGCCACCGGACTGACAACCTGCATTTCTACAGCTGCCTCCTTATGTTCAGCTCCTGCAGGACCAGCTTGCTGCTGGATTACAGTATGACAGTATTGCTGATTTAAAACTCAGATTTGATAATTTTTTTACTCAAGCTTTTCTGCCTTGTTGATCTGTAGTTTAAGTGGTTTCCAGCATGTCAAGATTTATGTGGAGTCCTTGGTGTCAGCAAGGCACAAATTCAGGCCTTCAGGAGCTCGGTAGTTCTGCCTCAGGATGTGGCTCTGACCAGGGGGCTGAGTGCTGCCATTGCCCTCATTGCTCATGGGCTCTTTTCACCCTCTGTGCACAGTTGCCATAAGTGCACGGCTTCCCTGAATCACATGTACCAAGTGGTTCAAAAACTGATGAACCCAGGTGACTTGGGCCCTAAAGACATCTGAGATTTAACTGCCCCACAGTTATTGCATCAGAGAGACCCACTCAGATGTTTGTGAAATGTGAGCAGCCTCTACAGGCATGGACACGTTCCCTTCAATCCGAACTGGAATCAGCACAAGAGCCCTTGTGATTCCCACAGGTTCCTGATCTGTCAGTTCTGTGCAGTGGGTCCCTGCTAGAAAGCTGCATTTAAGCATCTGGATCTTAACTGTGCTCATTCAGGTGTCTGAGAGAAATTCCTTGGGAAAATATTATCCTGCACCTTCAAGGTCATCACAGAATATCAAAGAGCAGGAGGAACTGTACCTTGACTCCTTGTAGCCTTGCTTTCACAGGTGTGCTGTGCAGGCCAGAGACAGAGGTTATGAGACAGAGCCTCTTCTGTGGGCTTTGCTTCAGAAACATGACTTCTCTGTGCAGAGAGATGCAGTTTACAGCTGTAAAAACCCCACCAAGCTGAGTGGAATAATGTCAAATTGTTCTATAAACACTCTTGCAAAATTTGCTCAATCAGAATGAAGGGTCACACTGATTTAAAATGTGAGATTTAATTGGGGATCTCTGAATAGAATTATGAACCCAACTCTGTATTCCTACATTTGGAAATTTCCATCAGAAAGCATCTCCATTCATCTACGTCTGTGTGCCTTGAAATGTATTGTCAGCTGGTAGAAAATTTGGTTTGACCCAAGGGCTTTAAAAGCCTGCTTTTTTATTTCAGGTAGGAGTTTCTAACATGTATGGTTGCATAAAGAGACTTTACACTGGGCATAAATTACATCATTTTTTTAGGAAGTCATGCTATAAAGAGACTGTAGAGATTTTTTATGTATAATGGTCAGTATCTTTTTCCAGCATTTGTTTTGTTAGCAGTTTTGGAAAATTCCAATATTGTAAGAGTTAATACTATGAGAAATTTGAGAAGCTATTTTTTCTAACGCTGAAATAGAACTGAAAATGAAATTACTGTTCACAGGACTGAATTCATGCACAAGCATGACTGGAGGGTATGGTCAGAAAATATATGTATATGTTCAGATCCAAATCAGTGTAAATGAACCATCTCCCATCTTCCTCCTTCAGCTTTACACTTTTGAAGGATGTGATCCAGAGTGTTTGAAATGCACTCTGGAAATGGGAAATACAGATTTGAGGAGAAGCTTCTACTGAGAGGACTTCCTAGAGCTGCAAAAAATAGATTCATATTGAAGATGTTACCTCCACATGACTGCTTTTAATCTGTCCTTTTGAGTACTGTTAATGAACTTAAAGATAAACTCATTCACTGGTATTTTCTTCTAGGATCTGAATTACAGGCTCATGCAGCTTGCAGTGAGAATTCTACCTCATTTCTGTGGCTTTGGAATGGTCTCAAGTGACATGATCTCTTTTATTCTCCATTGCTTATAAATCCCTGGGTTTTGTTCGTAACACTTTGCAGGAGTGTTGACTTGATTGTTCATCCCAAAACCTGTGTAGATGCACGCCGAGCTGTAGTAATGCTCATCAGCCTGGCCGTGCTGGTAAGCCTGAGCCCCTCCCTTCCTGTAAAGCAGCCCTCACAGACTCCTTGGGGACACACAGCCTGACATGGGGGACAGCTGAGTCCACAGGTACTTCAGGTGTGGCCATTCCTGTCTCCCTTGCTGCTGTTCCCCTAGCATCCACAGAAAGTGTTTCCTCTCTTGGGCCTCTTCTTTGAGTTCCCAGCACACGTGGGGACAGCTCCCACAGAGTGACAGGACACACGCTGCTGGTGTGGCAGTCGTGCTGGCTGACACCTTCTCTTTGCCTGTCTCCCCAGGTCGTTGCGCTGTCGTCGTGGAGTCTCCTGAGAGATTCAATCTACTACACGCTGTCTGTTGTTGCGCTCATCGTGGTAAGTTTTTGAAGATTCTTCATCTGTGGGAGCCCATATCTACTGCCACCTGTAAAGGGAACCTGCCATGGCGTCACAATCTTGGAGCTGAAATCTCAGCTCGAGCTCTCATGGGGATTTCTGCTTGTGGAGAAATGCTTACGGTCTCCCTGGTTCTTCTGGGAAGCTTGGCCAGAGGGCAGGAGATGAAGGAGTGTCCGGAGAGCGCAGAGGCACGGCTGGAGCAGGGTGTGGTGGCCCAGTGCAGACATGGGGTGCAGAGCTAAACCCACATTCTGAGCACCCACGCAGCCCTGCAGTGGGGTAGGTCAGTGCTCTCCTGCCAGTAGCCTTCATGGCTTCCTAAAAAACCTGTCACTACTCTGTTAGGAGGCAGCACATGTGCCCAGAGGGAGAGAGATCCTAAACAGCTATGACAAAATGTTCAGGTTAGTTTTTCCACACATAACAGGGGCAAGTTTAGTGCATGCTGACAGCAAGTCCTCAAACAAAGACTACACTTCCAGCAGTTCCTTAGTGCTGTACCTATCCTGTTTTTCATCCAGCTCAGAAAATGCTCCTGGTCTCTCAGAATTGCACTATTCAGTGAAAAAATGTTGACACAGGTGTTAGCTAAAGATGCTGCTGTCAGTTTAGCATTATCTTTGCAACCAATACTTTGCAAACAATGCCAGGAAATGTAAAAATTGAGTTTTCAGGTAGCAGTTGCACTTCTTTTTTCCCTCCCTGGTCTGGTACTAGGTTAGATTTCTGTCTAGATTTTGTAAGACAGGTAGAGTGATTTTTTTGAGGTTAACTCATGTATCAGTGAGAAGGGGACTTCAGAGTCAGATTTCTGCAGTCTGGGTTACTTCGGTTAGTGTGTTTCAACAGTGGGTTTTGGTTTGTTTCCTCCTGCACTAGCCCATGTTTCCAGACATACTCCATGGCTGCAAAGGCCTCTATTTCCCTCCTCCCAAACAGGGGAGCTTTTCTCAATCTGGATGTTCATACTTTTTTTCCCCATACTGCCAGGCTAGCCATTTTGTACCTGGTGAAAAAGAACTTTTCTATATAATTGTTAGAAATGGGCTGTAAAAAAAAACAACTTCTTTTTTTGCTTTGACAGCTTGACCTCATACCAAAAAGTGTTGCTAAACAACAAACAGAGCCACACACACTAATTGTAGTGAGTTCCATTGCACAAGCTTAAAGACATCCAGCAGGCATTCTCTTGGGTCGCTCCACAGGAAACACAGATGTGGGCATCTGCCTGGCATCTGGCCTCCTGGTGCTTGGATTGGACATTTCATTTTTTTCACAGAGGCAGACGAGTTGAAAATCTCTTGACCCTGTCATCAGTTTTAAGTTTTTTAGCAGGGCGGGTTTTTTCATGGCTGGTTCATTTCTGTGGTTTGCAGCTGCATCAGGATGTGGAGAGGCATTCTCTAGTGTCCAGTGTGCCCTTGAAATTCCTATCTACTATTTCTGTAGTGTATGGCTCACAGAAAAGACATCTCTGTTACCCTTAAGACTTCTATACTTTATTTCTGTATATGCTGTTCTTCGTAATTACAGAACTGCAGGAGTCCTTTTCTTTTGGGAGTGTACTCCACAGAAGCAGGATATGGTTATTTTTTCTACAAGCCTTGAGTTAGCTTCTCTCCAGCTGTATGCCCACTCTTCTGCTCATCAGTGGCAGAGTTCAAGGCCCTCCAGGCAGCCAGGGTAGCAGGATGGTGACACTCCAGGCATTGGTGGAAGCTTGAAGGCATTGCCAGAATTTTTATTCCCCTGTTACAGCACTACCTGGCTAATTTGGCTTGAGAGAGGTGGGGCACATCCCACATCTTTCGGGGTTACTCCATAACAATCATTGCAAATGACTCAAACACTGATTAGGGAAAAGCAGAGAGAAGTGGGAGGAAGGGAAAACATTTTAACTGTTTAAGGGTTTAGCTTCCTGCTAGCTGATGTACCAATCCTTTTGTATGTAATATTGCTTCCCAGTTGATAGCACATGAGAATTTCTCCTTTCAGAGTCAAACACTGCTTCACTTTAAGAAGTTTCTCCTTCCCTTCACTCACCCAGGAACCTCTGGCTTCCCAATGTCTCTAGTTTTTCCTTTTAAGACAGAATCAAATTGAGGTAGTAGGACATTGTTCCTTCAATTCTGACTCTCCAGTTCTCTCAGGTGGAATATGAGCCACAGACTGTGCAGAGCACAGCATAGCCTGCCTGTGGTTCCCTCTTCATTAGATTTATGTGCTCCTTTTGGAAGATGCTTCAGTGCTTTGTGTGCAGGGATGATTTTCCCATATGAGGGCATTGAGACATCTCTGCAGCTGGAATAGAGTCATCAGTCTTGAAGTATTATATTGTTTGTAAAAGTTTGTTCTCAAGATGTTTTAAACAACAGCCTGTGGTGCTGTGTTAAAAGTTGCACTCCAGTGGTATCTTTACTAATCATAAATACACCTGAGGGGAAATAAATATAATCCTTCCAATGCTGAGATATATCAACTTCTAAAAGCTTGATACTGTGCTGGGTAAATCAATGACTTTGTCTCTATTTGTGCCAGAAAAGGAAGTACAATGCTTTTGTAAGAAATAGAGCAGTATAGACTCACCTGTTTGCTCCTCCAGGGCATTTGATGAGAGAGTGAACTCTAAACCACAGAGGCTAGAAGTGGATATAAACCACATTTATCATACTTAATTCATCTTGATTCAGCCCTATGATTTTTTTTTTAAACTTTATTATAATATGACAACGCTACCTTGTCTTATTGTAGAGTTTGGCAAAACTTACTCATTCTCTTGAAAGGAAAAAGGTGTCTGTGTATTTTAACTCGAAGTGACATAGAGTCATTAGTGGCAAAATTGAGATGGGTGCTATTTTTAGTCACAGAAATCAATGTACATGCTTTCATGTTTCTTACATCACATCAAACATGAAATCACACCAAGACATCGTAACCTCAAACAGGCCTTGTCAGATTAGATCAAAGTGACTGAGAACTGTAATTTACAACATTTTGTGGTCATGTTTTCTTCCAGCAACCAATGTAACTCTTGCCTCCTGCCAGCTGTCACACAGGAGTTGCTATTTATGGCTGTATGGCAAAGGGGAAGTGTTCACTGTGCTTTCAGGGCCTCGGTCCTTTCCCCTCCTGTGTTCCTGGGGCACATCCATGGGTCTGTAATCCCTGCTGTGGGCATGCATTTCCCTGCTGGTGCTTTGCAAGCGGTGCATCGCTGAGACCACGAGGGCTGTGTGTGACCCCAGCTCCAGCCTCCTGTGGAAGCGGCGGCACCGCGGGTCCCCTCTGCAGCCATCCCACTGTAGTGGGAGCAGCAGGGCTGGCTGAGCATGGGAAGGGGAAGGGCCTGGTCACGGAGCACGGCAGCCACCTGCTGGTGCAGCCCTAAAGCCCATGTGAGCCTTCAGCCATTGCCTGTGTGAACCTTCAGCCACTGCCAGTGCCTTCCCTCACCCTTTGTTGTGCTGTTGCTGCTTCAATCACAGCCCTCACCATGGTGCTGGTTCTCCCTTGACATCCCTCACCTAGGTGCTGGTCCTTCCGTCAGGCCCCTTGCCATGGCTCTGGTCCTTCCCTCATGCCCTTTGCCATGGTGCCTGTCCTTCCCTCACACCCCTCAGCATGGCGCTGCTCCTTCCCTCACACACCTTCCCTCACACCCCTCAGCATGGCGCTGCTCCTTCCCTCAGGGATGAGGCACGTTCCTTGCCCGAGGAGGCTGCGCAGCACTCTTGGGGAAGCCACGGTGCCTGTCCATCAGCAGGTGTGCCGGAGGGGCTGTCACAGTAGCTACAGTCAGCTGGAGTGGTGGTCACCCCGAGCTGATGGGGACAGCAGCCTGGGCCCAGAAGATGTGGCAGCAGCTGCAAAGCTTGCTGTGGATCTGCTGGAGGGTTGCTTGGTGTCCGGCTGGGAGCCGGCGGGGAGAAGGCCACGTGTGGCGAGACAGCCGAGTGGCTCAGAGTGGTGCAGCCCCGTCTCTGGCTCACCGCTGCTTTCCCTCTAACTTCTGCTCAAGGATCCAGGGGCATTTGGGAAGGAGTGCCTGCTTGCCTTGGCTAGGTGAGAGAAACTAAGGGTTGAGAAGTTCAAGGGCTGGGCAGGAGGGCAGTGCCAAAATACACCTGAGCTTAATGCCACAAGCCCTGGCTTGCTTTAACCTGCCTCAGGTGATGAGATGTTTTCAACTGTGGTTTTGTGTATAACATGCTATTTTAAAATCTTTTCTCCACAGTTTATTTATGATGAAAGAGTTTCCTGGTAAGTGAATCCCTTTTCATTTTTTTCTGGTAATACCACAAAACCTGCCATAATTAGTGTTTATGAGGAGAGAAGAGGAAAGCTTAAAAAGGTCTGCAGGGCAGCTGTTTGCTTCTGTGTGAGAAACATTAGCACACGGTGGGTTGGAAAACTAATTTTTTGAGCTAGAAAAGAAAACCCAGGAAAATCAGACTGTTCCTGGTACAGCAGCAGCAGTGTTCTCTGCATGCCCTGCAGCAGCCTGCGGATGACAGTGTGCTCAGCAGAGCTGTGGGTGTGCCAGAAGGGGACACCCAAGCCGTCATAAATAAGTGTATAGGTGGATTTTTCATAATTAATTGCCAGTTTAAAGAAATAATAAAAATAATAAATATCCCTATTAATGTGTTAAAGTGCAGTGCAGTAGGTATGGTTGTCTAGGAGGGCTGCAGATACTTTTCAGTTGCTTTGGTCTCATGGTTTTGTTTCCAGCACATCTCAGAGGTGATGTGGTGACATCTGGAGGTGACAGTGGAGGTGACAGTGTTGGCTTTGGCTCTCAGCTGGTGTCATTTGGATTGCAAGCACTAGGGAGCGTCAGGCTGCTTGGACTGGTGTTTTCCCTCACTGGCTCTTGCCCATTTCAGGGGCAGGTTTCAAACGCCCAATATTAGCAATGACCTGGTTTTCTGTGTTGATTTTTCGGGGGGTTTTTTTTGGGTGGTTTTTTTTTTTTTTGTTTTTTTTTGTTTTGGGTTTTTTTTTTTTTTTTTTTTTTGGGTTTTTTTTTTTGGTTTTTTTTTTTTTTTTAACTGAAATTCACTCGAGGGCCAACTATATTTAACTGTGATCTTAAAAAAACCCAAACATAACACAGAAGTTGAGTGTTGAGTCTTCAGAAGCAGGGAATGAGACATTGATATAGTTAGTGCAATGTCTCAAAATCTCAGTGGAGAAAATGTTCCATGAGTTTAGAATACAGTAGTTTGATAATGGATGATTTCCACAAGGACTAGCAGCTTGCTATGGGGAAATAAGCAGAATTCAGCATTTTGGACAGTGGAAAAGATTACCTAGGAACAAGAAGCTCTAAGAGTCATATTGTAAATTTTTTGTCAGACAAATTTCATTATTCCATTAGTTTGACACAGAAACAGCAGAGGGAAAAAACCCTGTAAATATCTGATCAGCAGTTTGAAGTGTTGCATGCTGCATTCTCAACACTCATGCAGCAGTAGCAGCAGCGGAGCAGCTGCCCCTTGCTCAGGTTGCCGCAGCACTTTGGCTTTACAAAGCCCAGCATCCTGCTCTACACCCCTGCAGGCAAAGCAGGGTGGCTGCTCCCTTCCCTTGGCCACATCCCATGGTTATTGTCCTCCCAGAAGTGTTGATGGTCCTTAGGTGTGTGATGTACTCACTGAACTCTACTGCGTTTTGTCCCTTAGCTGACAGGTCAGTTTGGCGAAGTAAAATCACAGAAGTCAAGAAAACTAAGGAGGCATTATGCAATGTGGATGATGAGATGGATGTGTGAGCCATTTCTTTGTGCATCCCTTTTTTCTAGAGGAATGTTAAGGCAGCCCAGGAGGATCAAGCCTTTCTACATGCTTGTGGCATGGCAGATGGGGGAATGGCTGGACAGGGGCCACTGATGCTGTGCTTTGCTCTGATGTGTTTGTGTTGCTCTTTTCCAGGTGGGAGTCCTTAGTCTTAGTGCTGATGTACATCATCTACATCTTTATAATGAAGTAAGTCAAATGTGCCCTCAGCTTGTCTAAATTCTATGGTTTTAGAAGAGGGTGCTCCCCTTGCCTCACCTAGCCCTTACAAAAAGAAGAAGAAGAAGAAGCATTCTCCAGTTCTGCCACGGGAGGTTTAGCTTGGCTATTAGGGAAAACTTCTCCACCAAAAGGATTGTCAGGTGCAGGAACGGGCTGCCCAGGTCAGTGGTGGAATCACCATACCTGAAGGGGTTTAAAAGGTGTGTAAATATGGTGTTTAGGGACATGGCTTAGCAGTGGGCTCGGCAGTGCTGAATTAACAATGGCCTTGATGATTGTGGAGGTATTTTCCAACCTAAAGTATTTTGTCAGTCCGTGCTTTATGGATCTTGTCCTGTGTGAACGGACCAAGGCTAATACAGCAAACCTGTGGCAGAGCAGAGAGCTGGATCCATCCTCAAGTCCCACTTCTGACTTTCCTTTAGCATCTCTACTCAGTAATAAGCAGGATTGAGATTCCAGTCTGTTTCTCATGGATGTAAAGCTCTGCAATAGTTCTTGCTTGCCTGGAGACCTGTGATAATACTAAACTATAAGCAGGGTCAGCAGTGATTTTCTGAGCATCTGGCCTGTGTGACTTCTTCCACACAAGTTCTTGCTAGTAAATCTGATCTGTTATGCTGTTTGGTTCCTATCCTCCTGTCTTGTTTTCAAAAGCCAGTGGAAAGGAAACCCAGATTCAAACTGGAACATTCAACAAAACCTACCAGCTGCTAAGCACACCAGTGGTCTTGTCTCCACAAGTAAGACTAGAGATTTGTTTTGAAATTATGAATAGAGTAAATATTGTGAGAGCAATTCTTAGTGAGAACAGCAAACACTGGGGCTGGCTGAAGGGAACACAAGTCAGAATTCATCTAATAATTAGAAATTTTGACATGGAGGGTAGCTTTTCACTCTCAGAACAATTAACTGACCAACAAGACAGTTGTAATGTGTGCAATTTTTTTTTTTAAAGACAACGTTGTAATGTGAACAGGCTTTTCAGACCTGTTTGAATATAGCTTGAAAGGTTGTCACCCTAGTCAGAGACCTCTGCAAAGGTGTTTATAGGGGTCTACCCTTGCCTTTGAGTGTCATGGGGAGTGCCTTGGCTCGTATTTGTGTCAACTCTCAGATGCTTCAAGAAGCAAGGATTATTCCCCACCCCTGCCAAAGTTGAGATGAATTTAGCATAAGGTGTTGTGTTTCTGCGTTGAGTTCTCCCAGTAAAATAATGCTGATAACTCACGTGTGATTATATGATTTAAAAAAAAAAAACAACTTGGATGATGACAGGCAATTACAGAATATTTATCACACCTAACACATACATGTCATTCAAAGTCCATGACTTCTGTCTTTCAAAGCCTTCTGGGTACAGAGAGATTGTGTGATTCACAGTTAAGCTGGAGCTCTGGGGTCCTCCTTAAAACCAGAGGAGGTTTTTTTTCCCTCCTTTAGCTGTATTGCACAGGATAAAAGGCTAGGAAAGGAAGACTATCAAGAAGTAAAGGTACATCCTGAGTTGGTTTCATTTGTGCAGGTACAACTCAACCATACATCACTGCTTTGAGAGAAAGACAAAAAACTCTGCAAATATGGTGAACGGATTAGCAAGTAACACGGAAATGGACGACAACAGCAACTGCGATGCCACCGTGGTGTTACTAAAGAAAGGTAACTGTTCCAGTAAGTCACCCTCTCACTCACATCATTCTGGGTGTTCTCTCCCTGCTCACATGGTGGGAACTGCTGCTGCCTTGTAAGTCATGAAATAGGAGGGGGCAGATGGCCCTTGTGGAATCCCTCTCCCTTTTTGGATGGGGGCCATGGTGTGGTGATACTGGCCACCACAGCCGGTGGCACTGGAGGTGGCTGAGGCCTCTTGTGGCTGATTTTTGTTGCTGGACAAGTGCTTGGCAGTAAGGACTCCTTCAAGCCCAGGGGCTGTTTATCTAACCTATTAACAGCCATTTTAAGTCCTCCTGTGGGCACTGTTACTCTGCACTGAAGTTGCCCATTTACAGCATCTCCAGTTAAATTTAACTCCACTCCAAAGGGACATAAAGAGCAAGAAATAAGGCCCTATTTAGACCAGTGTACACCTTACCGCCAGTGAAGAGAGGGTGGGAACTCTGTGTGGGTCTGGGTGCTGTGCTCTTACTGCACCTGCTGGCTTTACCGTGCCCAACTTCTCCATGTAAGTGGTCATAAAGGGATTTCAACTGAAATCCAGTTTGACTTTAGTAATGATCATGTATAAAAATGGTTGTGTTTCTTCAGCTTAAAAGAAATTTCCCCCATCCCATAGCTCAGCAGCAGTAGTTCAATGTCTGCATTTGCAGACATTGAGGATGTCCTAAACTGTATTCACAATGGATTTAGTTTGTCTTTAAAGCATGTGCAGCATCTGCTTGGGATGTATATGTACCTGTTCTCAGGAATTACGCCTCCCATTTCTCTGAGGACTGACTTAGCCTGAGAAGAAGCTCCATGTTGTCAAAATCAGTCCTGGTCTCTGACCACAGATGGGCTGCCTCTTTTGTTCAGCTAGTCTGTCAAAAATTCCCAACCAACCAACCAAAAATCAGTCTCTTTCTCTGCAAACAGGGCTTGAGAGACACATTCTGTATACAGTAAGTGCTTAAACATGAAATGTAGAGGGGTTTATTTGCAGCAGCCAACACTTGGAGTCTGCCAGCTCTCAGTTACAGGCCTGTTGCAGAAGGAAGGCTGCCAGCTGCTTTTTTGGCACTGTCTCTCTGTCACCTAGAGCTCTCCACAGCAGAACTGTGCTGGCAATTCTGTTCGAGGAAAGCTGGACTGGGAAAACTCAGTGAGCACAAACTCAGACCTTGCACACTGAACTTTTACCCAGTGGGCTCAGAGTTAGTTCTGATTGTGGGATTTGGTTTAAATGTTCTCACAATGGGTTTTTGCATACTCTGCTGGTAACTTTTTGATTTGCACACTTGTAGTTACTCACACTGGCTTAGGGAGGAAGGTGGAAGGATTGCTTCATCTTCTTGCAGATTTTTCCTGGAACTGGGCCACAGGAGGTCTGGAAGGGCAAATGGTGCTGCTTTGTGTCCCAGGCAAGGAAGGACACAGGGCCACCAACAGCACCTGTTGCAATGGGGTGCCTGGGGGTTTCAGACACTGTTTGTCTTCTGAAGCCTTTTCTGAACAGAGGACTAAAAAGTTTGAAACAAAGATTTCAGTGTTTGGCAGTTTTTCCAGGTGCCATTCAGCAAGTGCCAGCATGGAAAAACTCACAAGGAAAAGCTGTCTGGTTGGCTTTTGTTGCTGGTTTCGTTTTTTTTTGTTTGTTTGTTTTTTAATACAGAGGAGCTCACATACCTACCCTATTCCATGGAAGCCTCAGTAGGGAAAAAAAGTAACATAAAGGCTGAGGAGATAGTCTTCTGTAAGACTAACAGTGGTGGTTAAACATGGTAATGCCACAAAGCATTTGCCAGTGTTTTATACTGGTTTTAATAAAGCTGTGTAGAAGTGTGATGGGTAAGGTCTCAGATTTCCCTTCTGCCAAGTCTCAGTCCTGGCACAGAATTCACAGCCCAAGGTATCGTCTGGGTGCAGGAAAGATGAACCCCAGAGGCAGTGGGCAGTCAGCACTGTGCCCCAGGTGGAGCATGATCCAGGGACCAGCCTCTGTTTCCCTGTCCCTTTGCTCCCATGCTGTGGATTGCTCTGGCACATGCACTTGCTGCTGGATTTGGTGGCAGTTCCCATGAGCTGCAAGGCCAAGGTGCAGAACCTTCTTTTTGTTTGTCTTGCTATCTTGCAGGAACATATTTGGTGGTGGATAATATCCTCACAGAAGTGCAGGTTACAGCTGGAAGTAACTCCTTGGTGGCATAGCTGCTGCTGAAGCAGTGGTCTGCCAATCCAGGCAGGTGATGAACTGTGGAGAGCAGATTTAGTTCTCTGTAAGCAGCATGAGTGGTCATACCATGTTGACAATTTATTTAAAAACTGGAATATAAGATATGTAGAAGGCAGAAATTAAGTACAGATGAGGCCTGTTTTTGAATGGTGTAGCTGAAGGAATGGTTCTTACAGAGAACTTCTGAAACCCGTGGGTTCATTCTTCTTAGAGCCACATAGAGCAGAGGAAGGACTGCTGGAAGAAGGCCTCAATTTTTTTTTTTTGTTCCTTGGCTGCAGGAAATTTCCACCGTAAAGCCTCGGTGATCATGGTTGATGAGCTGCTCTCTGCCTACCCACACCAGCTTTCATTTTCCGAGGCTGGGCTCCGGATCATGATAACCAGCCATTTCCCTCCCAAAACACGTCTCTCCATGGCCAGCCGCATGTTAATCAATGAGGTGTGTCTTTTATCTCCCCCGCCTGCCCTTCTCCTTCTGAATTTGCCTTTTTCTGTAGCAGTGTTTAGCTTGAAGTGCAACTCTGGTGTTTCTTCTGGATCCCTGATAGGGCTCTCCCAGATTTTATCCTTCTGATGCTGACTTCACTGAATCATCCCTTGCTCTCTGTCCCGGTGGAGATTTTAGCAGAGGTTGTTTTGCAGTTATGTTACATGTAGCTGTTGCTCACAGGAGGTGCCCCCTGCCTAGATCTGTTTAATAATATGGTACCTACCCCGAGATTGCACTTAGCGTGTCAGTGGTCTTGGAGTACTCCTGAAGTTAATTCCACAACCACTGGACCTTCTCTTGTAAAAATTGTACATGTGAGATTTATCTAGTGGTATGCAAGCAAGCATCACGTTGTACCTGTTGAAAATAATTCCTTTTGCTTTTAAAGATAATTTTTAAAAGAATTCTACACATCTCTCTTTCTCTGTTCCTCCCTTTTTGCTTGAAAAACCTCAAATTTGAAAAAGGTCTTATCTTTCAGCAAGACTTTGCCTTTATTTACAGAGACAGAGGCTGATCAACAGCAGGACTTACACCAACGGTGAGTCAGAAGTAGCAATCAAAATACCCATCAAGCACGTGGTGGAGAACGGAACAGGCCCCAGCAACTCCGCCGAGCGTGGCGTGAACGGCACGCGGCGGGACGAGGACGTGGCCGAGGCCGGGAATGAGAATGAGAATGAGGATAACGAGAACAATGAAAACGACGAGGAAGAGGAAGAAGAAGAAGATGATGATGATGATGATGATGACCATGAAGGGCCATACACACCTTTTGACCTACCCAGTAAGAAGCTCCCGCATTTGTGTGGTGTTTTTTCGGATAGGCTGGAAAGCATTGCAGACACATTTAGAGGTAGAAGTGTCTCTGAGAGCTTCCATCAGCTTTCACTTTGCAGTGAGGCTCCTGGCCACATGTGAAAGAGATGGGGAGCTGGGAAGCAGCAGGAACCTCTCAGGGTGCAGGCTCCTGGGGTTGGACACACCTCTGCCGCAGCTCCTGTGTTGGCCCTGTGCTGCTGTTGCAGCCACAGGGGAGACACAGCAATTCCCACAGGGTGGATTCTGTCCCCAAAACATGGGGAGATGTAGAGATGGATCTCTGCTCGCTGTGGTAGAAGCTGAGGGTGGCTGGGCTGCTGGCAAGGAGCCTGAGTGAAGGTCAGATGTGACCATGGCTAGGACATATCTTTGCTGGGAGGTGATCTTACCTTGGTTGGACAGTGCTAATGTGGGCAAGGCACTGGTGATGCTGATGTGGGGCAGAGACACAGGGTGGTCCTGACTGCCTCTGCTTTCCTGTTGTTCACTAGGCACTGCCACATTGCTTCTCTCTCTGTATGAATCGTGAGGAGCCACGTGTGCCTCAGGCTGCTGAGCAGTGCACCTGCAGGATGGAGATCTCCTAATAGCATAGTATCTCTTACCACATCAGGGCTCTGGTCCTGGAGTGATCATAATGTGTCCCTGTCCTGCCATTGAGTCACAGTTGCCATAGCTGGCAAGATCTGCTGTGTTGCTGACCAGCTGGAATACTGTAGGGACTGGTCCTGCCCTTTGCAGGCAAGATACAATTTTGGGAACTCCTGTTCAGGGCTCACTCAAACAGCCTTTCTGTAGTTTGAGTGAGGAAAAGATCTGAGCCTTTAGGAGAGTAGTTTAGATGTCCTATGGACTTTCACAGTATGTAAAAGGCTGGATGGACCTTTGGAGATCTCTGGTCCCATCCCCTGCTCAGAGCAAGTCCTCCAAGCCTGTGTCCAGTTGAGTTTTATTGTCTATAAGGATGGAAATCCCACAGATTTTTGGGTAGGGGTTCCAATGTTTGACAACCCCCCACCTCCAAGTAGGAAAAAAGAGAAAATGCACAACTTAATGTAGCATCTATTCTGTATTTCCCTTATTGGAAGTTGAGTCCATAGGCTTTTGTAATTTCCTTGTGCAAGGAATTTTGTAATTCCCTTTTGAAGGGCCTGCCTCCATCTTTTCTGTACTCTCCCACTAGATGATGGAAGGTGTATCAGATCTCTTTCTTGGACTTGCATTTTTTGTGGTTTCTGTAAGAACTTGACTGGGGAGGAGGGGGAGCATATGTGGTCTGAGCCATTACCTAAACACCCAGGGAGGCCCTTCATACTCCTGTGCCTGTCTCTGCCCTCCTATCTGCCATCACATTGTAACCTTCTGAGCAAGGAATGGCATGTTGGCATAACAGGCTGAGGTGTCCTTGGCATCTTGCTTGCAAACAAAATAATAGCATTCTGAAATACAGAAGCAGACGTGACTTGTGATTGTTTCCCTTTGTTTTGTTGTTTGGCAGCTGGCAAGATAGAAATGTTGAAGTGGGTTTTCACATGGCCCTTGAGTTTTGTCCTGTACTTCACAGTGCCCAACTGTAACAAACCCCACTTGGAAAAATGGTTCATGGTCACCTTTGCTTCTTCTACCCTGTGGATTGCAGCTTTTTCTTACATGATGGTGTGGATGGTATGTACCAACTAACCCAGAAACCACTGTCTGGGAGAAGCAACAGGAGGGGGTTTGTCAGTCTAGAGAAATGCATAGGAAGTTCTACATACATGAATTTTCAGGTGAGAAGCCTTAGGTTTGCTTCTATTTCTTTTGGACCTATTCACACTCAGAGAAGAAAATTAGGGGCCAGTAGCCATGGCCTTTGAACTTGATTTGGGCCGGCATTTCTTCCAGATTCTTTACCTTGGGCTACAATTACAGCTGCAGCAGTGGAACATCTCCTAGTTTTGCAGGGTAGTGTGAGGGGTGCTGAGTGACAATAGGGCCACAATAACTTTTCATTCTCTTGGAACAAGCAAGCTCACGTGACATGGAGTTGTGAATGATAACACTTTGAACTTAGCATGACATTCAGTCAAATTCCTGCAGAACCAGAACCGTAGGGTGGTTTTGTGTCTGCTTAGGTAATATTTGTATATAATAATGTTTACAAACTTCATCTAAAATCAGGAGACAGTTACCCAGGGTAGTAAGCAACCATATAGCCTCTTTCCCAGGTTAGGAAAACTGTGGATGAAATGTATGGAACAACTAACCTGAGAGGGTACACAGCAGGTGAGTGCTGTCCTCTGCCAGTTGATGAATATACCAAAAAAGCTTGTCACTGCCTCTATTTAAAGGAAGTTTGAGCTTGCACTGAGAGATACCCTTTGTTTCATGGCATCTTGCAGGTTTGGGCCAAGTTGGTCCCGGGTCTTAATTCCTGTAAACAGCTTAACAGTTTATTTCCTCTCCTTAGGTGACAATCATTGGGTACACACTGGGAATTCCAGATGTGATCATGGGTATCACTTTCTTGGCAGCAGGAACCAGCGTGCCAGACTGCATGGCAAGCCTTATTGTGGCCAGGCAAGGTGGGTCATCACAGGGGTGGCATCCTGCTGTGCAAGTGTGTCTTGACATTCTACTCCTCTTTAGGTAGCACAGATGTTTCCTCAACAGGAGAATATACAGAGCTCTTTTAATGAGCTTGGAATTTAAAACAAAACCAAAGAAGGAAATAAATTGTGCTGCTATTGCAAAGCAATTAACAGGTTCTCAAAAGAAGTGTGAAACCAGTTCTGGCAGTATTGTCAACTTCAAGCTTTCTTCAATCATGGTAGTAATTTTCTTAATTTGAATATCAATGGTACAGAACTATTTAATGGCATAAAGGTCTCTTGGGTCATCTTCCAGCTTTTCTTCACAGTCACAAGGACTGGAAGATACTACTGTTTTTAAGGAGAGCAGCTCCCCTGTGGCCCCAGCAACAGGTGTGTTTAAAGGAAAAGCAAGCAGCCAGTACCGCTTTGAGGAGCAAAACCAGTGACTCCTCACTGAAATGAGCAGCTGCTGAACAGATGACTCAAAGACCTTTTGCATTCAGTCCAGTACAGAATCTCATGTGTCATGGTCACAGTAATTCATCAGAAGCCCCCCTGAACATGGCACCAGAGAGCTGGCAGGTCACAGCCAGCACAGCTGGTCCCCTCAGCAGCAGAGGGTTAGTGGAGGGGAACTCTCAGATGGTCCTGGAAGGTGGATTAAGCACCTTTAAGCCTGCTGGCCTTGTATGATGGGGGGGGGCAAAGGGAAGGGAGGGAATGAGTGGCATCTTCCATAAGTCTTGGCCTAAATTGGTGGATATTGCCTGGATTACTTCAGATTAAAACTGAAAGACTTTCCTGAGACATGTCTGAGTGTATGTGGTTTCCATTCCTGCAGGTATGGGGGACATGGCCGTGTCCAACTCCATTGGAAGCAATGTTTTTGATATTTTAATTGGCCTAGGCCTTCCATGGGCTCTGCAGACCCTAGCAGTGAATTATGGATCATACGTAAGTCCTGTTTGTTCATATTATTATTATTTACTTAAAATTTATTTATCTATTTTTAATAACCCAGATCTATCTAGGGAAAAAATGAAGTCCAAAATTCTGTGGATTTTATTTGAAAAAACAAGTAATTTTCTCTGTTATGATACAGGAAAAGTAGAAATTAATTGTCACTGGATATTTTCCATCCTTTTGAGGACAAGTACTTCCATTTCTTCCTCGAAGACAGAAGCCTGTGTATAAATAAGCTAGTTTACTGGAGTGCACTGGATTTTCATACTCTTGAATATATTCCAAGTAAGGATGACGCTGTTTTTAATAAGGCAGAGGGGATAAACACACAGGTGAAATATAAAATATAGATGAGATCCACAGAGCCTTTGCTAAGAAAAATTCTGGCATTACACACTGCAAAGTGAAGGAAATGGTTAAATAATTAGATGTTTCAGAGCGTGACCATCAGCATGAAACTCTGCAGAGCTTTCCTGCTTTAAGACAAAACTACCCAAACCTAATGAACTTATCCTTTACTTCCCAAGTGAAAAAAGAGCCAGCCCCTGCCTCAGAGTTGCTGCAAGTTTCCTTCTGAGAAGGAAAAGCAGGAGATGCCACAGAGTTCTAGAGGGAAGTTGCTGTGGCTGTTGCTATTACCTGGACTCTACTCAGTCAGCAGTGTAGGGCAGAGGGAAGACTGCTGATTACAATCACTGAGTGAATGCAGAGTTAAAAGGCAGGAGAATGATGGAACTGTTGATTGTGGCAAGTACCTCTGGAGGTTGTCTAGTCCCCAGCCCGCTGCTCAAATCTGGCTCAGCTAGAGCAGAATGCTTAGCACCTTGTTCTGTTGGGTCTTGAGTACAGCCAAGGAAGGAGTCTGCACAGCCACTCACAGCAGCCTGCTTTGTTGTTTAACCACTCTCACAGACAAAAAAGCATTTTTGTCCTGCTTTAGGGTAAACAAATGCTCCAAGTGGGAGAAAACTTCAAAATGGGATCTCTCTAGAAAGCAGACTCAAGTGGTCCCCTCCCCCAACTGGTTTGAGGAAAAAAGACTTCCTCAGAGAGAAGTGGAAAAAAATTGTTTATTTAACAGGCAAAGCATCCCCCAGCACAAAAGAAAATGAGCAATATTACAGAACAAAACCTCTCACTGTTCCAAAGATAGGACAAATTCAGAAAGTCCCTCTTCATGGGCTGTAGCTCAGCTCACTCATTCTGTTATCAGTCCCTCCAGCAGTAAAAAATGCTATGGCCCAGGTCAGGCCACAGTGGGCCACAAGTGTGAGCTCCTGGTTGCTCTTCAGAGTTTTTAGTCCAGAGCAGGTTCAAAGAGTTCCAAGAAAAAAGCAAAACAACCACAGTCTGGAGAACTTCTCTGCCTCAGCTGGCCAAAAAGCCAACAGAAAACAAAGGAGAGCTCTCTGCCACCATCTGCNACCACAGTCTGGAGAACTTCTCTGCCTCAGCTGGCCAAAAAGCTAACAGAAAACAAAGGAGAGCTCTCTGCCACCATCTGCTCTGCTGACAACACGGGCTGTGTGAAGGAAAGTTGAAAACTCTTACCTTTATATTTTGAAAACAAAACCACCTCAGACATTCCACCGCTTCTCCTTCTCCCCACTTTCAGACCCAGTTTTAAAGGTTCAAAACTTATTTCTGGGCTAAACAGATGAATGAGGATACAATTCAGCATCAGCCCAGGACATATTATAATGGGATTTCTGTATATCAGATTGTTTGGTTCCTCTTGTCCTTTCAATGGATATCACTCAGAAGAGTATGGCAGCACGTTCTCTTCATTCTCCCATCAGGTATTTATGCACATTGCTAAGATCCCCCTGAATATTCTCTTCTCTAGGCTGAATAGTCACAGCTCTTTCAGCCTCTCTGTATGTCAGATGCTTCCATCCTTTAAATCTTCCTTGTGGTTCTTCACTGGACTTGTTCCAGAAGTCCATAACTTCCTTGTATTGAGGAGCACAGAACTGGACCAAGCACTCCAGATATGAACAGGGAATGATCATCTGCCTGCTGGCAACACTTCTCCTGATGTAGCCCAGGATGATGTTGATGCTCCATGCTGTGGGGGGGCATTGTTGGCTTCAGCTCAGTGTGCACCAGGATCAACAGGTCTTTCTTGGCCAAACTGCTTTCCAGCTGGTCAGCCCATGCTGATATGTGGAGTTACTCCTTCTCAAGTTCAGGGCTTTTCATTTCCCTTTGTGGATGCTAATGAGTTTGCTGCCTGCACATTTTCCCAGCCTGTCCAGCTCCCTCTGTATGGCAGCACAGCCCTCCAGAGCATCAGCCGCCTTCCCTGGTTTTCTATGGGCTGTGAACTTGCTGAGCCTGCTCTCTCCCCATCATCCAGTCCATTAAAAAAGAACTAAGTAGTCCTGACCCCTGGGGTGAGGCCCTAGTGACTGGCCCCCAGCTGGGCTTGGAGCACAGTGCTTGGGCTGGTTATCAGGCCATTCCACTGTACACTTTTCTAGGCTGTTCTGCTTCTGTTTGTCCCTGAGGATGTTTGAGAGAATACCAGAAGCTTTGCTAAAGTCAACATAAACAATGTCTGTTGTGCTCCCCTGACCCAGGAATTCCCCCTCACCATACAAGGCTGTCAGGCAGGGTCAGCGGGATTTCCCCTCCATAAATCTGCACTTCTCATCCTTCATGTATTTAGAAGTGGTTCCCAAGATCATATGCTCCAGCATCTTCCCAGGGATCAAGGTCAGGTTCACCAGCCTTTAATTCCTCAGATCTTTCCTCTTCTTGAATATAGGAGTGTCACAAGGAAGCAGTGCTGTAGGAATAAAATCTCTTTCTTTAAGGAGTAGTTTATCTGTAGCTCATCTATATTTTTGTGAAAAAATGGTGAAAACAAGTGGCTGGAGAGAAGCAGACAACTTTCATGGGGGCGTAACAGTATCACTACTCTTTTGCACACCCAAAATGTCCATTGTACATTTGTACATTGTACAGTTGTGATCACATGGTTGGAAAAGGCAGTTTTGGAAACAGCCCCACAATTAGCAAAAGAGATTTTCCTCAGTTTTCACTTTGCTGTTCCTGGATTTCTCTCCAAATCCTTGGGTAATTGGACTTTAAAACAAAGCAAGTCCCCTTTCACCACCCTGTTATTACTAATTAATTTTTGAAGTATTACTATGTTGCTAGCAAGGGCTGACATTAGCCCAGGTCAGGTGTACCTTGGGGACAGTACCTAGAGCTACAAAATGCTAGCTGTTATTCCAGGAGTTATCCCTGGCACCCAGGTCAGAGGGGGCAGCAGACGTGGAGCTTCAGTTCCTGAGGTCTGTCAGGCTGAGCCTTGGGCTGTTTGCATGGGCAGGCCCTGCTAACTGCACTGGGGCTGGTGGGCTCAGGCCACAAGATCAGTGTGAGTCAGAAGTACTAGGTGATTCCTGAGCTAATAGTACTGGATTTAGTACTGCTCCTATGGTCTTGGACCAGACCCAAATGTGTCTCTAATATCTCCTCCAACAGGGGGACTCCCCAGAGCAGTCTTGGTGCCCCTGACTTGCATGCAGAGGCAGGAAAAGGTTTGTAGAAGACAAAAAAGGCTTGCTTATTCGTGATTATTTCAGTGATCCAAAACTGTGATTGCTTCCCTAGAATGTTCAGTGTTAGGTAGATTGTGGCAAAGTTAAAACTCCTGCTGAAAGTAAACACGTTTTAATAAAGAAGCTGTAATAACTTCTGTAGAAGCTGTGTCTCTGAAGGTAAGCTTTAATGCAGAAGAGCTTCCTAGAAACCCCTTCCAGCCTTTCTTTTCTGGGATTCTAAACACTCAGGGCTTTCTCCAGAGTGTGGTATATCTCTAATATCATACTAATCTCCCTAATATCATATCTCATATATCTGTAAAATCTGTACATATATATACTGTTCCAGGCTGCCTGCTTCAGAATACCCTGTGAATGGGTTTTTCTCCCTGTTAATCCTGGTGTAAAGAGTTCTGCCATGTTACTGTGTAGAAAAGGAGATTTGCTCCTTCTTGATGCTGTGTGTACACGTGTGTGGGTGCCCTGTGGTCTTGGGCATTCGGTGTTTTCTCAGCCATTTGGTGAAGTGGCTTCACTTGGAATTGGGACTTGTTTAAACAAGCTCACTCCACGGGATAATGTCTGAGTAGGGAAAAGGCAGCTTTGTGATCTAACAGAATGAGTCAGGAAAAGAGCAAGAGGGGGACCTGTCAGAGAGACAAATGGGCTTGCTGGAGTCACAGTAGGTGAATGGCAGAACTGGAAATAAGCTGTGAATTTCTGGAGACACGTCCTGGTGCTGGGTTGCTAAACTGTGTTTTGATTGAGTGCCTCTTTTCTGATTGCCCCTTCCTCACCCCCATTGATGCTTCAACTTAGTATTTATTTTATTATTCCTTCCTTGTTACAAGAAGGGAAAGGAAAACCATCTTATGATTCTCAGGCTGCATCCTGGAAGCATCTGTCACCTGATTTAGAGAAGGAGGTTTTCCTTCTGTGTTCCTGCTTTAAATGACACATTCTCCCCTGGGATGTGGTTACACTGCAAGTGCCTCACCCTTTTCCTTCAGCTCAGGTGTCAATTCCAGAATTCCTGGCTTGGACCAAGCCACTGACCCTTTTCCCATGAAAAGACAGATCTATTCAGGATTAAACTTTCCACATCAGATCCCTCCTGTTTTTACAATGCTAAGTCTTTAACCCAACTCTCTGTTTATTATTTCAAGAGTCTTTGTTTCTGAGCATTCATTAATGTCCAGGTACTAACTCTGCCTTCCTTTGTGCTTCCCACTGGAGCTTCCATCTTCACTGCTCACTTGGCCACCCTCCTTCAGCAGCTCTGGCCTTCTGTTATGTACACAGCTAATCTGGCAGGCCAGCAGGGCTTTTGGAAGAAAAGCAGCATCCCTCTGGACCTTGAGAGTCCTTAGACAGAGTTCACTCTCTCCTCTCTTCCAGCATTGAGTCCTGGACACGTTGCTGACTCTGTAATCCAGTAAGAGTCCTTATGTACCTGGCATATGCAGAGTGGAAGAATGTTTGCTCCTTATGTTCCATCCAGTTGCTTCCCTCTGGAGTTTTTTTTTTGCTTGTAAACCAAACATCATCCAGCAGTATTTTAGAGAACAGGAGTTTTAGCATAAGGATAAAGAGCCAAGTTGATTTGATCACATCAGCATTTGGGAGTATAATCATGTCAGTCCAATTTGCTCCTTTGCCTGATGACTTCAGGCAGTTTTAGCAAAATTTGACAGTACATTAGAAGTCTGAGAGACCTGATATTCCTTCCATGCAAACAAGCAGCTTGAGACAGCAGGAATAATCCCAGTGCAGTTGTATTTAGGTATGAAAGAATCCAGAGGGAAGCAAATGCTTGCAAAGCACACATGGAAATAGGATGCATCACTGCTTTGCTCCTCACTGACCAGTTGATTTTCCCTGGTTTAATTCCAAGGCATTAGGGTGAATGGTACGTTAGAACAAAGCTGGCTCCCTGGCTTCAGAGCAGAGAGATTATTGGGATGATTATACTTTAGCAGAGCAAAAGTGTTCCTGCCAATCCTCCTAGCATTATGGGATTCCAGCCATAGCTCCTGCATCCCCTGCCTGATACCTTGAGTGCAGCACTCCAGGGATGTATCCTCTGCAAAGGGAATTTTGTGATAAGGAGCAAAACAGAGACACTTTCTTAGGGGTCTAAAAACAGGTTTAAGAAGGAAATTCCATTTAAACATGCAGCAATGCATCAACATTTGAAGTTTCAGTTTGCTGAGACTGCTGTCTTATGGCAAGACCTAGGAAATGCAGGATTTAGACTGAATTTCTACTGCCAGGCAGAGACACTGAAGGAGAAGTATACCCAAACATACAGAAGAAATGCAGCTTTTTCAGCTGAGGGACTGGAAACAAAGCACAGCCCTTCTGAAAATCTTTACTGGGATAATTTCTGTCATATTTGGGCCCTGAAGCAAAACCAGTATGGGTTTTGGCAATAGCTCCTTGTTTTCCCTTAAGCAACTACCAGTAAAGAACTTAAGAATAGAATAACTTTTATTTCCATTGTTTTTCCTCTGCTGTTTAGCTTCAGCCTTGGTTACCACAGCAGCATGGGAATGGCTGGAGCTGGTGGCAGCCTCTTTGCATTTGCTGCACAAGCAGCAGGGAGGTAGCCCACCATAAACTCTGACTGTGTGGAGGCTGTGAACATGCAAACCTGCTGTGCATTCTTCTGCCTTGCTTCAGCCCCTACACACGAGCCAGTCCTCAAAAGGGAGTTTGGGAATACTGATTTTTCCTCCTTGTAGTATGTGGGAGTTCTCCACCTGCAGAAAGTTTTCTCCTGGGGAAGAGCAATTTCCTATTCTTAAATGAACAGGGGACTGGGCTTTTTCTTATACAATTAAGACTCCAGCTTAGACTCTTTTACAGGTCTTTGCCAAAACCTGAAATTATCTCCTCCCTTACTGTGAGTTTTGAATGTTTTGCTGTCCTTGTTTTTCCTGAACTTGCACATTTTCACATATCCCAAGGAAATGTATTCCATTGCCTCTTGCAGGAAATGCCACTTGTCTAATGAGAGGCCTGCTTGACTGATTTCTGCCCTCATTTGACAGATCAAGGACACATTTTTCTTAAGCTTTTGTTTCAAATTTCAGAATCTTCTGGGCCTCTGTGCTCATAGTTAAAAGTCATAATAAGAAATGAGGTAGGCTGGTGATTACCACAAGAGTGAAATCAGTTAAATCTGTATTTCCAGAGCTGTAGACTCATGGGGAATTTGTGAAACAGCAGTGGGTAGTCTAAAGTCAAATTCAGGAAAAGAAAGGGTTTGTCAGGAAGCTCATTTTGCTGAACTAGATACACATCACAGCTGGAATTTCTGGAAGAAAAAGTGCAACTGCTTGAGTAAAAAAAACATTGCTGGTGAGCTTAAAGTACTGGAAAAGGTGTGAGGAATTCCAGATGCTTCTACTGAGACTCAGGAGGTGATGTATGCATGGCACCTCCCTGCTGTGGACCACATGTAAAAGGACAGAAACCAGTGTGAAAAGGGCTACAAAACAATTAAGAAGCAAATTGGAAACAACAGAAGGATAGCTGGAACAAATGGGCATTGATGTAAGCGTGTTTCCAAAGCACACTTGCCCTGGGATGACTGGGAGGTGGATTCCATAGATAGGTGCTGGTGTAATTCCAAAAGAGCTGGACTTGCGGTGCTGCGGGGTTGCCCTGTGCACATCATGGATTGGGCTTGCAGGGAGCATGGCAGGGGCCTGCACGAGGCATGGCTCGCCTGGCACACGTGGCCAGGCTCACCTGAGCACACAGGAGAGTGGAAGCATCCTTCAGGTGAACAGAGTACGGTGAGAGGTGCAAGGTGTGCCTGAACCGTGGGGATTCTGCCCCGGTTGGGCTTTCACTCTCTCAGAACCACTCAGCAGCACTGCATACAAACCACCCATGGTTCTGTAGGCTCACTTTCTGAAGGAGATAGATGCCTTTTAAAACAATGTGGCAGGGCTGCCAGGAACGTTCCTGCTATTTAGGTTAATTAATAGCTCTCTGCTTTGCCCAGCAGTGGGAGCTGGGCTAGATACCAAGCCAGGAATGTGGCTGGTTAAACCCAGGCTGAAAACTGTTAACCTGGAGCAAAACTCCAGTGTTTTGGTGCAGTAACCCAGTGAGGGAAACGTGGTGCTTACACTGCAGAAGTTATGGTGGTCCATGTTTTCTTGACCCACATAGGAACAGCATGATGTGTATGGCTCTTACATTGGTAAAGCTGCTGTAAATAATTAGCCTACATTTTCTGCTTTTGAATTATCCCTGATAGCATCTTTATTCCCCTAAATGACCTCCAAGGAAGAGCCTTGCCGATAGTTTGAAAAAAGCAGCCCCAAACTGTGCAGTGTTTTTTCTAAGCACTGTCCTCAGCAAATCAGACACAGAGGCCTTTGGAATGCTCTGCTGGTTTTATGGAGGATGAAACTGTAATTGAGAAGCAGTGTCTGCACTTTAGGTTACATTCAGACATTTTCCATGCTAAAATAATTCAATTTTCTTTTTTTTTTCTCCTTTTCCTGTAGATCCCTTTCCAGTTGGTACATTTTATACTGACAGTTTTTACAGATATTTGCACTGGTCAAAGAAAATTCCTAACCAAAATCCAGACAGGAATTTATTGAAAAATAATATCTCTTCCCTAGCCAGCTGCTGTTCACTTGGGATAGTAGGGAAGGTGGCTTTAAATGTGTATTTTAGTTTTAGTACAGAGCATTAGTGTAGGGCTTTTTTACACTTTATAATAATGGAAATGCAGGTTAGCTGTTACATGTCAGCCATTCTGATGCCTGGAAGCAAGAGAGGAGGAGTGGATGCACAGGAATGGGTGAAGGAGAGCAGGCTGATCCATCTCTGAAGTTTACATTAACAGTGGGATCATGACATTTTTCATCTTCAGTTATGCAGACAGTCCCCAAATCAGTCTTCATGCCCTGAAGCCATCCAAATCCTCAATTTCTTTGAGCAGTCTGATGAGAATATTGTATTAACATGTAATGGCCATAGGAATGTAATGGTCCTGCTGTCCATCCATACCCTTACAGCACATTCATACTAAAGAAATCCTCCAGTACCTTTCAGACAAAATGATCATCATGGCTGTAGCCTTTTTTATGGTGTCAACAATCAGTAGGGACAAAAAGTGCTTGTGTGAACTGGTATTTTAACACTTGTGAAGCAAACATCAGAGCTCGGGCAGCACGGATTGGCTTAGAAAATCCTTGGTGTGCAGAGTGCAGTGCAGGCTCAGAGTTCCCAAGTGTCAGGACTGATCATCCTTCCTGACCTGACTCTACAGGTCAGACTCTCCTCTCAGTGGTCCCTGGGGAGTAACCTAAATCATTACTCTGGACTTAGGAGCAGTAGTGAGGTACAAAGGGTTTCCTGGCTGTGGTACAAAATGAGGAGAATGCATCAGCATTCCTGCATTCTTAAAATTGTAGTGCTGCTTGACACATTAGCAATTCCCACTTCTCTTGCAAATGGGATTCTTTATAATCTTAACTAGAAGGATGGGAGCACTGAGAAGCCAACCTTTCCTAGAAGGATGTCCCGTCCACACAGTAGCTCCTGGGGAGGTGCTTTGAGAGACTCCACTGAGTGGTCCCCTGATGATGCTGCAGGTGATGCTGTTTGAGGTCACATAAAACTACCCAAAAGGATAATGATTATGTTCCCCAAGAGAACGATGCTTTAGTCTCTGAAGCCTTCTTTTGTAACATTAGGATTATGTCTCACAAAAATCATGTTTAAAAAAGTATTTGGGCCTTAAAAGATGTAGGTGAGACTCAAACCTCTAAAAGTGGCATGTTATGGTGGAAGCTAGCTTGTACTGGACAATTAGCTATGACATACAGGGACTTCACCCAGTCAGATTCTACCTGAGCTGCAGACATCACTGGTTGAGGGGGCTGGGTGGTTGTCCTGATTTCGGGCAAATTTGGGATAAAACCTCCAAAGCGATTCCTTCAGAAAGTAAACTCAAGCAGCCCCTCCCCCAACTGGTTCAGGAAAAGATTTTTTTGGAGAGAAGTGGACCCAGTTCACTCAGTTTTGGAAGTCTTTTCCACGGCCTCAGGTCAAAGGCAGTGTTTGCCTGGGGGTCAGTGGCTGTTAGCACAGAGCTGTCATTCTCTGTGCCTAGGGTTCCAATACGCTTCCAGCAAAGTAAAATCCTGTGATTCCCCTGTCATGCCAGCAATACAGATCCTGCCCCCACATGCCTTGATGGGATTCATGTGCACTGTCCACCAGTGTCGTCCAAGGCCTCATATTTTCATGGTTCTGATGTGCCAGGCCAACAAATCCACACAGTCCAAAAAACACGGATTTTCCTAACCTCTACTTGGCTAGAGGCAGGGCCCCTCTAAGCCTGGTTATCCTTCTTTCCCTGGCCATATGTCTTGGGGGTGCCTTCAAGGGGATTGGACATGTCATCATCATCATACCTGGCAGTTTGGCTATGGGCTACTGGAGCTGCTTTCTTTTTGGTGGAACTTCCTCTCTGAGTCTTGCTGTTCTGCAATTCAAGCACCCACTGTGCTAGAGCGGCAATAGATATTTCTATCCCATTTCCTCATGTTTTCTCCACTATCACGCAGGAGGAACCACAACTCAGCTTGTGGGGTGTACCTTCTCTCCCCATCTGGGGGACATCTGCGTTTGGTACCAAGAACCTTTGAACTATACTGGCAAGATTTGGAGAAGGCCCTCTTTAATCTCCTCTCTAATCTCTTCTCGGAGTTTCTTGTGTTTCTCCTCTATTTTATCTTCTAATTTCTGCAGAAGTGTTTCCACAGCTGCGGTTCTTGCATGTGTTGGGACACGCAGGGCATCTGCATTTGCTCAGAACTTCTTTGTCAAATCAAGCACAGTCTCCTCTGTGTCATCGTGCTCCATTATTGCCAAAGCAGAAGTGCATTCTTGTGGCCCAAGTTATACAAATTTTTACCACATCACGAATGTACGTGGTACTGAGTCTAGATTCCTAGTTGTTAGGTCATCTGAGAAGACAATCTCTTCCACTGCCATTTCTCTCGAGCATTGAACCCCATGTTCTATGGCCTTCCACTGGGTTTGCTGCATATGGAGATTGTCTACACACAGATATCTTTGTGCCACACTTCCCAGGACCTGAGTCCCCTTCATCAGTCCTTGGTTGATAAATTAATCATGTGACAGGGAATCCCAAATGCCTTGCTTCAGTATCATCCAAAACAGTAGCTGCACCTGCAGCATCCCAAAATGGACTAAACAACTAATTATAGATTCATCAGGTTGTCAAATGTAATCCTTTCTTAGGCCAGGAAGGTTCTTCAGGGAAAAGGACTCAATAGTGACTTCTAATCCTGTGTCAGTTGCTCTGACTGCTGATTTTGTGTCAGGAGCTTGCTTTGAGGGTCCTTCCCCCAGATCATNCCAAAACAGTAGCTGCACCTGCAGCATCCCAAAATGGACTAAACAACTAATTATAGATTCATCAGGTTGTCAAATGTAATCCTTTCTTAGGCCAGGAAGGTACTTCAGGGAAAAGGACTGAGTAGTGACTTCTGATCTTGTGTCAGTTGCTCTGACTGCTGATTTTGTGTCAGGAGCTTGCTTTGAGGGTCCTTCCCCCAGATCATCGTCATCCACTGGCCGATGAGTTTTGGTTCTGTGTTTTCTGCCTCTCATGGTAGGATCAGCAGCCATGGTTTGAGGCTCACTGTCTGGTTTAGCTACAGCCTGAGTAGCTGGGGTGTTGGCTGCAGCCTGAGGGACTGGGGTAGCTGCTGATTGATCTCCCTGCCCCGCTGCCTCTCTCTGCTGCCCTACGATATCCAGCAGCATGTGATGAGCACATGCCAGGGCCCAGCTTACTGCAATGATCTTTTTCTCCTTAGAGGCATCATACCACTTCTCTTTCAAGTATTTCCCCATCTCAGCTGGGTTCTGAATCTGTTCACGTGGAATAATCCCAGGCTGAGGAATCAGAAAATTCCTCCATGGTCTGGCCCATATCTTCCCACTCTCCACAGCACTCAGGATTTCCCGTGCCTGGGTCTGCTCCTTGGCCAGGGGTCTCATCAGCTCCTCTGGAAAGCTCAGCCCTCATCCAGGACAAGCTGCAGATCCCGTAGAGGAAGCCTACCAGATGAAATAGCAGGAAGGTGGTATCCTTGGCATTCAGGGGAAACGGAGTCCTCTCAAAAAGTGACGTAACGGATTCAAAGGAGAGGAGGGAAAGGAGAGGCTGAAAAGCCTCATCCCTCGTTCCTCCTCTAACAAACTGGGTGCAACTAAAATAAACCCCCAAACCATACTACTGGAACTGGGACACAGGGTAGGATGAAGAAACCATAAACCATAAATATCTGGAACAAACTTCAGTACCTTTGTAACCTTCCTATAAGTCATTATTATCTTGCCCAGCAAAATAGCAACTTGGATCCATGCCCTTCTTCTGCAAAAACTTTGTGTTAGGAAGAATACTGGAGCTATTTCTGGATAAGGAAATAGGCCTAGAGACCAGAAAGGCATTAAAACCTCAAAAAAGCCTAGGGACCAGAGACACGTGAAGGCCTCCACCCTAACAGGCATTATGAGTTCAAGCTGCANAAATAAACCCCCAAACCATACTACTGGAACTGGGACACAGGGTAGGATGAAGAAACCATAAACCATAAATATCTGGAACAAACTTCAGTACCTTTGTAACCTTCCTGTAAGTCATTATT
>VWZN01013338.1:96873-119778 GCA_013396955.1 Regulus satrapa
ATTAAAACCTCAAAAAAGCCTAGGGACCAGAGACACGTGAAGGCCTCCACCCTGACAGGCATTATGAGGTCCAGCTGCAGCATGGCTACTGACTGTTTTATCCCAATAGAAAGGAAGTACAACAAAGATGCAATCAATACAGGTTTTTTTCACTTTCTCAAGTGTCATGTTGGGCAGCAATTAATGTATTTGTCCTGATTTAGGGCAAATTTGGGAGAGAACTTCTAGAACGGTTCCTCCAGAAAGTAAACTCAAGTGACCCGCTGGTTTGGAAACAAGATCTCCTCAGAGAGAAGTGGAAAAAACTGCTTATTTAACAGGCAAAGCACTTCCCAGCACAAAAAATGAATAATATTAAACAACAAAATCTCTCGCTGCTCCAAAGAGATGACAAATTCAGAAAGTCCCTCTTCATGGGCTGTGGCTGGGCTCGCTCATTCTGTTATCAGTCCCTCCAGCAGTAGAAAATGCTGTGGCCCAGGTCAGGTCCTGGTGGGTTGGAGGTGTGAACTTCTTGTGCTCTTCGGAGTTTTTAGTCCAGAGCAGGTTCAAAGAGTTCCAAGAAAAAAGAAAAACAACCACAGTCTGGAGAACTTCTCTGCCTCAGCTGGCCAAAAAGCTAACAGAAAACAAAGGAGAGCTCTCTGCCACCATCTGCTCTGCTGACAACACGGGCTCTGTGAAGGAAAGTTGAAAACTCTTACCTTTATATTTTGAAAAGAGCCATCTCAGACGTTCCACTTCTTCTCCTTCTCCCCGCTTCACTTTCAGATCCAGTTTTAAAGGTGCAAAACTTATTTCTGGGCTAAACAGACGAATGGGGATACAATTCAGCATCAGCCCAGGACAGTGGTGCTGAAGTGAAGCCAATCTGTTAGCTAGACAAGGGATTTTTTTAATCTCCTGTATAAAGCAGAAACTAAACAATAAAGTCACTTTTTGTCCCTGAAGAAGCTGGAGTGTGGTCATCAAGTTTCCTTCCCCATGCTGCTACTCATGATGCACTGTGTGAGGTTCGGACTCAGTCACAGCCCAGCAGGCTACATAAAAATTATTGAGCTGTGTAGAGCCTAAGGAAAAAGGCTGGAAAAAAGAAGGATCCAAGATGGGTAGAGCCTAACTTAGCAGCGGACAGCTGCAATTATGCAGTAAGCAAAGCTGTTTGCTGCAGAAAGCTGTTCAAATTCAGAATTCTTTTGTGCTTGCCCTTGAAAAGAGAAAAAAACAAGCATTGAAGCCCTGGGAGGATGGATCTCCATGCATGAACCTCCAGTTTTGAAGGTATGGTCATTTCTTTTAGAAGAATGGATAGCAGATTATGATAAAGAGATGTTGTTAGCCTTACTAACATGGGCTAAAAAACATGGGTTGAGCACAACTAAAGAAGCTGCCCTTAGTTGGAATACTTGGGCCTGAACTAGTCAGTTTATACTTCAAGCAGTTTCCATAGACAATGAAACCACAGTAAAAGTTATAGAGCCTTGGAAACTTATTTTAGATACGATAAGACTGTTAAACACCAAGGCACACAGAAGGACTGGGCACTGGAGGAGACAGCGCAGGATTCAGGACTATTCCGAGCCTGCAGAGGAGGCAGCCAGACAAAATGGTGACCCCACATGGCCACGCCGCCCTGATTGCATCCCTTTTTCTGTCCCCATTCCCTGGCGAGCTGCTTTCCACAACCTCCCCATGCAGCGGGGGGCCCAGTGTGCAGACAAACTCTGGCAGGTGGCAAGGAGCCAGATCACACAGTCACCCCATGTAGCAGAGCCCTGAGCAGTGGCGACGCCACAGTGGCCGGCGGGCCCTGAGCGGGAACTACACTGGGTGTGCCCACGCCGGGATGTTGTGTGGTGCTGGAGTGCCCCATGCCAGCGCCTTGGGGGTGTTGTGCAGCGCTGGAACCCCCTGGGCCAGTGCAGCCGGGCTCCTGCATTGGGTCAGAGTGCCCTGCACCGCCCCAGGCTGCCATGTTGAGCAGCTACCTCAGGGCCCGGCGCCATGGGGCTGCTGGGGCCACCCCCTCAGCCCAGCGCCAGGGCTGACCATGGCCCTCACCGCCATGGAAACACCTGGAAAGCCCCCGCCCCGAGCTCGTTGGCTCAGCCTGGAAACCGTGCCCGCAGTCTCTCCTCCGCTGGCAACACCTGCCTGCTGCTGCAGCACGGGGGTGAGGCCCAAGATGGTGGCATTACAGATGCCCAGATGTTGTCACTGGGTCACACCTGGAAGTGCACCTGAACCAGGAAAGCAGACTCAGCACGGTCCTGCTCTCGGTCCTGCACCTGCCACCGCCACAGCACCATCACAACTACAGCCAAGGTTCCAACAACCCAAGGAAGCCCCTGCAGCACCCACACAGCAGCAGGAGCTGGCCATGCAGCGTCTGGGATCACCCCCGCCATGGCGTCTGGGACCCTCTCTGTTACAGCCACCAGAACCTGGAAGAATGCTGGAAGTCAGAAGTCGTGCAGCTCCTGAACCTGGGAGTACCTAGAGCGTTCTCTCGGACCCTGCTGCTGCACTGCACCCCACCACACATACAGCTAAGGCTTAAAGGGCCTAAAGAACCCATCTCACTGATGGATACATAAGACCCCCACAAAGGGAACTCAAGTTTTCATCCTCCTGCTCCCTGGAGGAAGCCTCTGCTCCATCCCGGCTTCTGTTGGATATCACACACATAAAATCCAGTTAGCTTCTGGAAGGAGAAGTACTCAAGCATGAAACCAGACCCAAAAGAATTACACGCACAAAAACTGCACAAAAATAACTTCTGAAATTCTGGTGTTTAATTCTGCTGCCTAGTTTTAATATTTGCCCATTTAAAAATAAGCTTGAGGTTTCTCAAGGTGCCTTTTTAGAATTGGTGTGAAATTGTGTCAACTACGGATTCCAAAGAAAGATGTTGCTAAGTATATTGATAACACATTTGCAAAAATTAGTAATACGACAAAATTTAAATCAAATGTAAACATTACTTTGTCTCTTAAGTGTTTACTTTTACTAAACTTTATTCTCAATACTTAGCACAAACAGGAATCCAGCTATAAAATATTATTTGATGCTACTTATGTGTATTACTTTAACTATTCACAAGTTGTTTATGTTAAGAAACTTTTTTGTAAATATTAATAAAAGTTTAAGATAGTGTTAGGGAAATCCTTCCAACTCAAGTTCTTGGCCCTGATCAGGCCAAGAACCTAACTGATTAAGGAGAGATATACCCTAAACCCCAGGTATCTCTATCCAAAAAAAAATAACAGCAGGTCGGTTTTGACCAGTTAATTTGCTTTGCAGAAGCTAAAACCTATTCCTTTGAGATAAACAGGGAGGCCTCATGTGGAAGAGGTCCCCTAGGTCCTCCTTGTGAAGAGAAAGCTCCTGTCAGACCCTGAGAAATGATGAAACATATACACAGTTGGAAACAAAAACATAAACACGATTGTATTACCTTGTTAATTTCCTTCAAAAGTGCTTATGTGTCTTGTAATTGAAGTAGTTTTGAGTTAATTTGTTTCCTTTTTTTTTTTTTTAAATTAAGTTGTAACTTGCAACTTCTAAGCATTTTTATTAATAGTGTTCTCCTGGCGGCTCCTGAGCATGAAATCTGCAGCCCCGATGATACATGGAACGTATCACCAACTGAGGGAAATTGAGTTTATCCACGTAAAAAACCTCATTCAAATTAGACCTTTGCTGTCTTCTGTCAGCCTGTTTACAAAGGGCCCTTGTAGATTGGTGACAGAGAACAGGTTACAATATTAAATAATGAAAGGAAAGGTCAGTTGTCACAGTGCAAGCTAGCTTGTACAGGATAATGAGCTATGACATGCAGGGATTTCACCCAGTCAGATTCCACCTGAGCTGCAGACATCACTGGTTGAAGGCACTAGACAGTGCCAAAGTGAGACCAATCAGCTAAGCTAGACGAGGGATTTTTGAATTTCATCATTTATATGATAAAGCAGACACTGAACAATAGAGTCACTGTTCGTCCCTGAAGAAGCTGGAGTGTGGTTGTGTCTTTTCTGGCCCTTCCCCCTCACATCTACAGTGGCAGTTTAATGGTTTCCCAGCTTTGTGGACCTGCATCTTGGTTCTTCTCTTGGACAGTGGTTGTAACTGGGGCTCTGCCGTGGAGAGAGCTGCACCAGAGCTCTGATGTGCCTGGTACACAGCCCTGCAGGCAGAAAGTTTTCTCCTTGTCTGATCTACCTCAGCGTGGAATTATGCCCAGCCTGTGTTAATGTGCCATGATACATTGATACAAGGAATACATTGAGACAATTTTTCAGCACCTGAGGCTCTGGTTTAGAGATTACTGACTTGTTCCCTTCACCAAGAGGGGTAAGAGTAGGAAAGAAACAAGGTGCTTTTGTATGTCCTTGTTTATTTTCCTCCACTGTGAAGCATTAATTGGTGACTGTTCTTACAGGACTCATATAGGAGCTAGAAAATGTCATGATACAAGGCATGGCAAAGCTCACATGGAATTGGCACACTGCGAAATGCTGTCAGGTCCTAATGACACTCCTCTAATAACACTCTTTGGCAAAATAGGGAGTAGGCAAAGTTATCTGTGATGTAATGGTCTGACTTGGCATTAACAGCTTGCAAGCCACTGTTTAGCAGCTCAGCAGTTTAGGATTCTGGAAATATAAGCAGAGAGGAATATTGTTGTTTGAAATTATGAGATTGTGAGAAACTTCCTTCTTTTACAGATTCGGTTAAACAGCAGAGGACTTATCTATTCTGTTGGTCTCCTGCTGGCATCAGTTTTTGTCACAGTATGTATATAGTCTTTTTTTCTTCTTTTCCAAAAGAGGGATTTTTATAGACATTTTCTTCACCTGCTCCTTTCTCACCTCCAGCTGAAATAGTGGTTGCAAAGTCTGTTGTTATGGGATAGGGGTGCTCCCTGCTGTTGAAAACTTCCCAAGGCCTTGATCTTGCTCTTTACAGGAGCTGTCACTCCCATGGGATGGCACTGCCTGTGTGCTTTCCATGGGAGGAGCCTGGGAAAGCCATTAATAATGATTAGGAATTTCTATACTAGAGCTGAAGCAGGTCCCTTGATGCATGATGTGATCCTCTGTCCTGTGAGACAAGCAGACAAAATGCTGAGCAGGTTGCTTGGCTTTCTCTAGGATCCTTCTGAAATACAACACAGTCTAGAGAAAACTGTGCCTGAACAATGTTTCTGTTGAAATCAGTACTTGGTGTTCCCTGACCTTTCCCAGAAAGGATAGAAGAGGAATAAGGATCCTTGTGTAAGGATGATCCAAGGATGATCTTGAGATGGGGGAGCATCCTCTGCAGTGCACACCAACACAATTCCTACATACACAAGACTTTCATCTTTGGTGGGAGCAAACTGCAAAATCAGACAGTCATAGACTGTGTCGCTCTAGATTGAGGTGCAGAGGAGCACATGAAGCATCTTGAGTTTAAAAAACAAAAAGGAACCTGGCCCTTAAATCCTTTTCTGATTGAATTAAATGGGATTGTTCCTGCCAAAATTAAATTCACCACAGAAGCCTAAGGTGAGGTGATGTAAGTCAGGGCGACTTCTGTGACTGCTGCTCTGATTTGAGCTGTGGTTTTCAGCTCATTAGTGCAGTTTGTGAACCTACTAATCATCAGCAGTAAGGGGACAGCCCTCTTTTGGCTCCTGTAGATGAGGAGGGGATTTACCACTTTATTCAAAATGTTCCTGCTGTGGTGGCTTACTCTGTGTTTATTGTAGGTTTTTGGTGTCCACATGAACAAATGGAAACTGGATAAGAAGCTAGGGTGTGTGTGCCTTTCCCTTTACGGCATCTTCCTGTGTTTCTCCATCATGACAGAATTCAATGTTTTCACTTTTGTGAACTTGCCAATGTGCAGAGATCACTAATGCAGGTGGCAGACTGTCTGGAGGAGCTTCCTTTTTACCTGTGCAATACGAGCCACGGCTGGCATCTCCTGGATGCAGTGCACCTCCAAGTCGTGACCTATATCCTGTTCACTGTTCATAGGACCCGTGGCCCTGTCTAGGTTTGCTCTCTCCCTGGCCCCCACAACCTGGAACAATCCTTCATCGATGTGAAGAGTTTTTTCCAACATCCATGTGATTTCCTAGCTCAGTTTTTGAACAGTGTGACTGGGACTCAAGATGAACTGGCTGCTAACTGGCGTTAAGCCAGTCAAAACTGGTCTGCTACAATTCCTTCTTTTTTTTTAAGTTATTTGATGGAAGACTAATTAATTTATGACTTAAGACTATTGCTACAATGCAGAAGAGGGTACGTCGTATGGAGGTTGACTTTCAAGGAGAATCATGGGAATTTTATTTTTTGGTTGTGGGGGGTGTTTTTTGTCTGTTTTTAGCTTTTAGCTTTGGGTTTGCAGGTGTTTTTGTTTGTTTGGGGGTGGGGGGTCTTGCTTTTGTTCTTTTTTTTTTTTTTAACTTGCCAGAGATCAACGTCCTCTCTTGCATCTTCTCCAAGTGCTGGGTCTCCTGTAAAAATCCAAAGGCCACAGGGCAGTGTAAAATGGAAATGCAATTCAAGGTACTCAGCATAAGAAAGGATAAAAGAAGATTGTCAAGGAAAAAACTGATGACTTTTTACTATAAATAGTTAACCTTGTACAGGTTTGTTAAAGGATGCAAACTACATGTGGATTCCAAGGGTAAACACTGCTACCATTTTACTATGAATGTTGGAGTTTTATTACTAGGGTGTTTGTTATTTCCAAGCAATAGTTTGATCGCCAGCCCAGGAGGGCTACCAAGGAGGTGTCCTGTGTTTTTTAATGGTCTGCACGTGGAAATGGAAGGTCAGAACTTTCTCTGCTTCATCAGATTTCTTGTTTTGGGGGGATTCAATAGTTCGTGTCTTATTTGTTCTGAGAAGGACATAAGCACATGTGAAAACTTTTCTAAATGAGTTACAGACACTGGTTTCTTTAAGAGGAAAGAGGCATATTTTGCACAGACATAGTTACTGAAGTCATAATTTGCCATTCTTTAAAGAATACACTGGACCTGGCCAGATATTTGTCGTCTTTAGCAGTTGAACTTACCTGATAACAGATCATGTGGATTCATCACCTCTCATTTTGGGAGGGAAGAAGACACAGACAGAGATGGCACATTTTAAAATGTGGAATATCTTCAATGCAGACTTGCTCACAGATCTTAAGTTATTGTGAAAGTTTAGCTATTCATTGTTCCAATATCCCCGCTAGATTTTGTATAATTCTGTATTAATATGCAGGCAGATTCCACCCCTGAGAAACACCATCACTGCTTCAATTGTATGTATTGATACTGTGGGTTCTTGCCACTGGGGCTCTTGTATTTACTTTAAGCACTGATCACTTCTGATCCATTTGGTATGTTTTTTCCTCTTGTATATGTTCTGCTATGAAATGTATTAAGAGACTACCAGCTAGGTGAATGTTTTTGTCTATGGTACAAACAGTGGCAAATAATAGTAAAGTACAATTCTGCATAACTGAAAGAAAGGAAAAAAATCTGAAACACCAAACCCTAAACTATAGCAGGAAAAGAAAGAGCTCCAGTTTAAAATAAAAAAGAAGATAGTCATGTTCTGTTCACAGACAAAAAGCCAATTTTTATTTTATTTTATTTGCACTTTTGGAATTGATTATTTCAGTCCGATTTTCTTCAGGAAAAATGTTGTAAATTAAAATATTTACACCTTGTGGTTTCCCTTCAGCTCAGCAGCTGGTTTTCTTTGTATATTACACCAAACACGTGGAGGCACTGGCAGCTCTTGCACTGTGCGTGGGAGCAAAGTCCTGTGGAAAAAGCCACGTCCCGCTGGCCTCGCTCAGGGGACAACATGTGCTGGTGGATCCCTGGCAAGAAGAAGGAAGGGTCCAGGAACAGTAGAGAGAGTGGATGACCTGCGTGCATCGCCAGTTTTCATCTTGGAAAGCAATTGTGTTGCTGCTTGTTGAACTCTGCAGCTGAGGTTTGAGCAGCCTTCTCGTACCTGTGCCCGTGGGACATCCTCTTGCGTTAGGAAGCCCACTGTACCTTCCTGTTCTTTTGGTTTTGTTTATTTTGTTGTTGTTGTTAATGAGATGAATAATAATAACAACCATTAAAATGCCTAAAATACTTTCTTAAGTCAAATTATATTTGCAACAATGTGGCACATGTCACTAAAGCCGCCCCACAAACACACAGCTCCACTTCATAGCGAGATGCAGTTGCTCCTAAAGCAGAATGTGTCCTTACTGATAAGGGGAAGGAAAAAAAAGAAGTTTCATATCAGGGCCTATTATTTCTTCTATATTGAATATTTATACTGCTGCTCCAATGGAGCCAGTTGGATCTATTTCTGCGAAATAGCCATGACCTATCCAATGGCACAAAAACTGCACGAGTATTTTTTAGGAACTTTTCCTACTGGTGTGCGTTAAATACTGTAGTAATTGTAGTTTTGTGTTGTGTGTAAAACCTGAAATACCTTTTTTTTGATACTTATGTGTGTTGCCAGAATGTTCTGCAAGCAGCTTGTTGTAAACAGAAGCAAAAGGTACCTTGAACAGCCGTTACCTGTGCCGTAGATGTCTCGATAAGCACGTCCTAGAGCAATGTTTACTGCCAGATGTGCTGATGACTTGCAGCTAAATCACCAGGTCCAGGCCTGGATTGGAACAGACCAGACCAACTGAGTGTGCCAGGAGACAGCACGCCTCTCACGCTTGTTGGCACAGTCATGGCCTCTGTAGAAGGCCCCAGAGCAAAAATAAAAGGCTGTTTTTGGCCTCATTCCTCTGTGCCATCTCCAGAAGTGCAGGGTGATGCCACAGCTGCTGGGCTGGGGCTGGCTGCCCTAGGGGGGGAAAGGAGAGAGCTGAGGGCCTCTCAGAGGTTTGGGGCCTGCAGGGAGCCACCAGGGAAGGAGCTGGGTTGTGTTGGGTATTTTCAGTGTGACTGTGATTGATTTGCAGCTTTCATCTTCTGAAAGCAAGGGTCACCTTCGCATCTGAGGCTGCTCTGGTTCTCGGAGCAGTCGACTGTTTTTGTTTCCATTCTTAGCAATTTCAGACAATCTTCAATGAGTATTTCAAAGGGAGATTAAAGAGCCTTTTCCTCCATGGAGAGGCTTCACTGCAGTTCTGACTTTGACTTAAATATGTGATCCTTAGCTGGCTTCAGATCTGCTTGATATGGATGGCCTTCCTTTGACAGTGGTTCAAAGGCAGGATGATAGGAGAGGGTATGATAAGAGATGGTCTTAAGACATGCTGGGAAAACTTTTTGTCCCTACCAAAGGTGAATTTTCTACTTGCCTTTTTTTTCCCCCTTTTTAAATTCTTTTTTTTCATGTGTTGTGCTTTTTTAGTAGACTTTTTCTGTGATAGGAACACCAGTATGAAATGTGTGCATGGGAGATTTTCACTAGCATACTTCCTTGGTTTTGCTGTGATGACATTTGCATGCTTAATTTCCAGCTCTCTGTTCTCAGCTGTGTCACTGAAATCAATTAATTAGCTTTGGATTTGTGATGGTGGTGCTTGTGGAGAACGAGATGCAGGCCTGGGTTTTTTTCTTGACAAAACCAGGTAGAACGGCAGTCAGGTTTTGGAAAAAACAACGTTCAAGGCAGGTGGAGCAACCTGAAGGTAACATTTAATACCCTGCTGTCAGAACAGGGATTTTTCTATGTCTTTTCCAATTGATACTTGTGAGATAAAATGTACATTCAGTTATTGTTGAGTAAATTTTTAGAAAACCATAGCTTTCTGCTGATTGACAAATTTTTCTTATATGAATATTTTTTTGGAAGCCCTAATCCTTTCAATTCAAGTCCACAGAGGTGCAATAGTGTGAGGTTTATCTCTTTCAAAGTTACACCACTGGAGCTTGTTTAAAAATTTATTTTAAAAATCAATCTCAATGGACCATGCTTACCTGAATTTAATTCTGCCTTGTACTTTCAAAGTTTCACTTGATCAGCAGCCACTGCAGGTTAGTCTAAAAGAGACTTAAATCCAGGTAAGAATGTCCCTTTTAGGTTGGTAAACTTTAACTGAATCAGTTTAAAACCATGCTTTTAAGGAAAGCAGTGGAAGTTTGAATTTTTGAAAGACCTCAGCCACTTCAGATTTAAGGAGCTGCAGAGTCTGAGTGTGCTGAATGGATGTACCAAGCTGAATGCGAGGCTTAGTTTCAGGGAGAGAGTTTTCAGTATTCTGGGACTTGAGGGAAATCTGACCTTTGTGAAATTAGGGGCAGAACCCCAGTGACTGTTGTAGGGTCAGTGATGTTTGTAGCAGTGAGTGGAAGGGATGGGGACACTGCGGTTTTTTTGGGGTAAGTGGCCTTTTTATTTTCTTACCTAAATAGATAAACGACTATTAATTAATAAGATGAAGCACCTTTAAGGTAATTTACATGAATACTCTGTTAGCACTTAGTGACCTCAAATCTGAAGCACAGTTATAAAAAGCATCTACTTCTGTCCAAACCGCTTGCACTTGTCTGGCTGAATCTGCAGAATCAAGCTCTGGAGGACTTGATCCCTGCCTTATGGGAAAGTTCACTTTATTTCTGGGAAAGCAATAGGGTAAGAAATCACAGCTTTGTTGTGCCCTGGGGATGTAAATTGGCTATGAAATTGATTATTTGCTGGCCCGAAACAGTCTGACATCTGGACCAAGTTATCCAAGTTTGGGTAGAAACATCTAATTTCAGGAAGGCTTCTAAAAAAAGCACAGATTGTTCAAAGTGACATATTTTAAACGTATTTATCTAGCAACAATTATTTAATTTTGGTATTTTTAGATTGGTTTCTGTTTTTCTAATAGACCTGCAGAACGAGTTTGAAACCCTCCACACCAAAACAACCTGACAGAAATCTTGTCAGTGTAATCTTTGTCTGCCAGGCAGGATTTGAATGGTGCTAAAAGTCAATGTGATAATTTTACACCAGCAGTTCAGCATAACGTGTTTACTGCCAGCTGAGGGAAAACACATCACTGTATGCATGACCCTGTGAGGATGTTTGGTGTTGGTTACAGATCCGCTCCGGTGCTGAGCATTTGTCACTGAGGTTTTCCATTGGTGCACCTGACAAGCAAAACGAGGCCTTGGGTTTGCAGAGGAGTGATGCCTGCTGCTGAACATTTTGTCCTGTCAGGAGAGGAGGAGGCTGCTGGGGCACAGGCCCCTTGGCTGCTGGTTACTGCTGCCAGACTGCGATTACACTTGCTCTTTTTCCAGAGCAGGGGCATGTGTTTCCCTGAGGACCAAGTCTTTCCTTAGCTCTGGTCAGGGTTGCTTTTGGCTGATAAATGCTGGAGCAGGGGAGGGAACAAGAGCTGCATTCACTTTATGTGTGTAGAGGCAGATGTTGGGTGGCAGATGCTGTTGTCACAGGAGGACTTCGGATGGAGCCTGTATAAATATTGGTGTTCTGGCTATAATCTCCTATAACTCATCAATCTGGCTTGATGTCCTGGGTTGGTGCTGAATTTTATCCCCATTCGTCTGTTTAGCCCAGATATAAGTTTTGCACCTTTAAAACTGGGTCTGAGAGTGAAGGGGGGAGAAGGAGAAGCAGCGGAATGTCTGAGATGGATGTTCTCAAAACATAAAGATCAGAGGTTTCAGTGTTCCTTCACACACAGCCTGTGTTGTCTGTGGTGTGGACAGCGGTTGAGAGCCAGATTATAGGATCGATGACAGGAGATTATAGCCAGATTATAGGAGTTTTACTGAGAGATTCGGTCACAAGTTCATATAATTCATTGGCAGGTTTTAGTGTTTTTTAATAAATGTATGAACATAGGTTTGTATTCAAGTAAAACACAATGTTTGTACATATATATACACTTGGCCTGGTAAAGTACATGTGTTAACTGTTGTTAAATTGAAGGCCTGTGGTAACCAGCTGTTTCTGCATAGGAAAAAATTCTTACCATAGCAAGTGCTAAGATGTTATAAGTGTATGAGTATTTAAGACAGCCTTACACATACCTGTTTATAAACTCAAGCATTAAGTTTTTATTTGTTTTACCAAGGTACTGTGAGTGGTGCATGGCAGTGGCCTATTTGCAATACATCTGTGTAAATTCAGTAATATTTATAATTATTGTTAGTCATTTGAAATTACAGTTCCATTGATGAATATAAAGTCAGCTTTGGGGGAAAAAAAGAAAAGCATGTGTGAGACATTGAGGAGGTCAGAAAGTTCTGCACTGCACTATTTATTTCTTTATCAAGCACAGAGTGCTGAGCCCCTGGCTCAAGAAAACAGTTCCCCATGCTGGCCAAAGATTTAGGAACCTAATTTTGCTTCCCTCCTGAAGCTAATGCCAGGTTTCCCTGGATCAGGAGCCAAGCAGACTAAGCTATTTAAAGCATCATTTCATCCTTTTAAGTGGCCACAAAAAGGGGTGAGACTTTCTCAAATGGTTCTTGTAACTTCTATTAGTAGAAAAGCTGAGAAATGCTGAGAGATCCAAAGATGCTTCTGCAGCTATCTATAAGAGTAGAAATATGTAAATAGTAAATACTCCTTACACTTTTAATATTTGTAATGTCACTGTCACAAGGTACCATTTGCAGTAACCAAAATTTGCATTTCATAAGCTACCCACAAGAAGATTTTTTTATTATTATTTTAAGAGGGTTTTTTTGTTCCCTCTTCTCATTAAAGAAATAATCTTTTTTTTTGCTTGTTTTCCCCAGTTCTTTTCAACAGTAAGTGACTGGCTCTGGTTAAATGTGAAGGTCCCCCTAAACCAGGCCCCAGTGCCAGCTAATGCTTGGGGGCAGCCAACATTTACTGTCCCGGGTTTATGACAGGGTTGTTCCCATTTATAGCAGGCAAGGACCTCCCACCTTGAAATCCTGCAGTAAAAACGGTCCTACCACTCACAGACACAACACTCCCCTGTTTCTCCCACACCGGTGTGGTTTCAGGGGGCTCATCAGATCTCCAGTGTAGAAGAATCTATCCCATCTTCACTGTCAATGGGGAACAGGAAGGCTTACTGGGGGAAAAGGCAACAGCAACAATGGAGTCCTTCTACAGTGTATTGGAGGGGACTTAATTTTGCCAGCTTTTAAAGACTTGGGGGAATTTTGGATCAGGAAAGAAATAAAAATGGAAAATAAAGGCTGACTGCACAAAGTACAGCCTCAGTCTTTCATGAAGGTTTGTATAATGTTCAAGTTCTGCATTGGGTGAGCTCCCATTTTCTGTCCAGCATAGAGCTCCACTGAGTTGTTGATCCTTGGTTCTCAGAAACAACCTTTTTCTCACTGCTGAGTCAGCACCTCTGAGCATAACAGGCATTTCTGTATCATGGAACTGCCTTGTGAAATTGCTCATAGGTGAAATGAGCAAACACAGAGATTGAACCACAACAAGTTTTTTTAAAGAATCTAAAGCAAGATGTTTGTATAATAACTTCATTCTGAATCCTTTTTTTTTTTTTTAATGGGTGCCAGAAGCAAAGGTCACAAAGTGGAAAACTGTAATCATACAGCACCAGTGGAGAGCAAGTGCAAGTGAAAAAATAGTATGGCATCACAAAAAAGTTGTCTGTAATTCAGATACTGGCAAGTTTCACAGGGGTCACATTTACGTGAAGATTTTCCTGGATGCTACTTGATCTTTGCAATCCTTGGTTTTTGGTCAGGAAAAGTGAGAAGTACTTTGTCCCTTTCTGAGAGAGAAAGGAGAGAGATGCTTAACCCAACGTCTCCAACTCTTATCCTGTCTGCACAGGTGTGCCAGTCACAGTCTGTGTACCTGAGAGTTCACTGGTGTGCAGTGAACTTTGCAGTGCATTGAAGATTTAGGGATAAATTTTAGAGATAAATTTTGTGATTTAATTTATTTAATCACACTTGAGGAGCAGTGTGATTGACTTCACCGTCCTCCATTGTAAAGCTGAGGATCCCTACTATGCAGGTAGTATTTGTGTGAGGTTACTAATGGAATGTTACCTTCATCCTTGCATTGAATCTTTGCTTTCAAAACTGAAACCCTACTAGGGAGATATTTGTAACAGTTTGGGGGATTTGGTTGGTTTTTGTGGATTTTATGTTTTTTCTTGCTCTCTGTCAAAATCCTGTGCAATAAGACTTCCTGGCAAGGTCTGGCTATAGTTTGGGTGTTCCTTTTGCTGATGCAGTCCTCGGAGCTTCAGCCAGTGGGACATGTGAGAGGGCAGGAGCGGCGCTTCTCCTGGGCCCAAATGTGGGTACTCCTGCTGAGCACTCCAGCACAGGCCTGGCAATGGCAGTTGAGACTCAGGTAAATCAGGATTCCACAGGAAAAAAAAAAAAAGTGACCAGACAGATCTGTTGATCCCCAAGTGTGCTGTGCAAGTTTTAGCCCCTTCCAGTGTTTTTTTGTTTGTTTTTTTTTTTCAAGCCAAGCCCCTCCTGATGTGCAGACGTGGTGCCAAGCCACGGGTGATCAAGCTCAGCACCCACGGTCAGCCTGGCATCACCAAGGCGTGCAGGGACAGCCCCAGGGCCAGCACTCCGTCTGGGGGGGTGTTTAAATAATTTCAGGGCTCAGCAGTCAGCTGTTCAAGACTTGACAATTTCACAGAGCTATAATGGAAAATTTGGGTTTGTGCCGTCGCTGAAGGATACAATCCCTGCCCTGGCTTGTTCTAAACCAGGGCCGAGATGGTGCCAGTCTCTGAGTTGTGGGTGTGGTGAGTGCTTGGTCTCTGCTTTGTGATACAGTCACAGCATCTAAGCTGCAGGAAGCACAGCAATAAAAGTAACTGATAGGAGCACTTTTTGTTTGATTTGGGATCAAATGACAGTGTCTGGGTCCCTTATCTCTGGGCAATTCTGTGATGCTTCTAATCATAAGGAAGAAAACATAGGTGGAACTGAGTGCAAATGTACATATAAATGTATGCTCATTTACAACCGGACAGAAAGCAAAACAAGCAGTGGTTTCTAGTGATAGAATTCTTCTCGAAATAGCTTTCTATTAAGTCAGCTTAGAAGTGTTAAAATGGTGGAGCCACAGACAAAACATTTGTTACCTTCTGAAATGAGTTGCAATGGTTTTGTCATACTTGTACAAGTGTTATAAGGTCAGCCTTTCTGTATGTTTTACAACTTACTGTAGAGTAGGCTTCTCTGCATAGCTGTTCCACTTGCTTGTGTAAGTTACAAATCTAACAGAAATGAAAGCATGCATTTTTCTCTGTTTGCTGGTAACCTATGAAATTAGAAACTTGTATTTCTGTGTTTTTTAATGTGTTATACTATAAACAAAATTCACAGCACTATTGTCTATGGAATATCAAAAAGTTTTATTAGAATGAATTACTTTAAATGTTTTGTCAATTGATTTAATTATGTGTCAGACATCTACACTAAGACAATATAATGTTTATCAATAAAAATATCCTCTCTTTGTACTAACTTAACATTTCAGGGTGTGCTTGGAAATAGGACTAGAGCACCCCTGTGGGTTCCAATCCCAGTGATTTATTAACTTTTGGCTTAATTTTGAGAGTACTTTATACTCCTGGTTTGATCTGAGCACTGCATTAGGGAGTTAGGGAAGAAGAAAAGAGCGTTTTTATGCTTTTATACCTGTGCCTCTGAATGTGTGTTTGCTGTAAAGGTGTGCACACCACAGCAGTTCCTTTGAAGTCATCCAGTACACGTAAGAATCTGTGCAGAAACAAACGCTCTGGGAACTTTATTTGTTATTATATTAAGAGTCAAATTCTGCTCTTGTCCAGCAGTACAGATCTGAAATCACTGCACTGGCGTTAGTTAATCTCATCTAGCACAGAGAAGTGGGTGTTGATGTCACTCTCCTGGCTGGAGGAACCCGTGCCGGTGCTTGCTCAGCCCTTGAGAGGCGCGGTGAGAGCCAGCCCTCCCTCTGAAACACTTTCTGGAGTCGTGTTTTCAGTAACGCTTAGAATAATAATGAAGGGGCGGGCGGCTTTCCTTGGGGTGCTGCCGGGGGCAGGGTTGGTCAGAAGCCCTGCTTTGAGAGAGGGAAATACTTGTGCTGCTTTTCTACTCTGCACCAGCTAGGGAGGTGCGGTTCCTGCCCCCCTCCCCGCCTCCCAGCTCAGCCTGTCCTGGTGGCAGGATGCTTCTTCCTCCCACCTCATCCCATGGGACACTTCAGCTGGCTCCCCCTCCCATTGCACTTTCCCTGAAGGAAAAGGAGAGACCCTGGAATGAAAAGACATGCAACTGGCTCTGGCCGTTTCCCCTTAACCACCTGTGTCTCTGTAACAGCTGCTGACAAAAGAATCTGTTCCTTCTGCAGTATGACCCGTGTCTCCAAGAAGCAGTGCTGTGTCTTGAGGCAGGTTATTTACACATCCACAACTCATCCCAGGTGCACAAGAGTCCTGCACTGAAGAAAAGGCACGTGTGCTGATCCTACACCTCTCTCCACGAGTGCAAGCATGAGGTGCAGCTTTTGGTCCGAATGCAGAAAATGTCTTTGATCAGTGCCAGCCCAGCAGTTGTCTTGAAAATATTTTCCATTGCTGTGATTGTTTGCTTTCCATCTCTGTGTTGGAATCCATACAGATGCTCCATCTCTGTAGATATTTCCCCATGACTGGTTTTCTGGTTCAAAGGTAATCTTACTTCTTGTCGCAATTCGGTGCAGCTCCAGTTGGCTGTTGGTCTCTGAAGATACTCTCACTTCCTATCCCCTGCCTCGGTGATATGCCAAAAGTGCATCTTTTTTTTGATTCTGCCTTGTGATTGCATCAATTAAAAAATAATTTATGTAGCTTAGAGCCTGGAAAGTTAGAAACTGGTTTTCAGAGATAGGGTGAGTAATTGAATTTCTAACCACTTTTATTAAAATTAGGAAAATCAGAGTGTGAAGGCAAGGCATCACTGCTTTCAGTGAAGTATATATGGATGAATATGTATTCATATTCATGTGTTTACTTTTGCTTTTTTAGAAGCTGTTCCTGTGTTGCCTTTACAGTTATTCTTCAACCATCACAAACCCTGACTAAGCAAAGATGTGAATTCTTAGTGAAGAAAAAAAAAAAAAAAAAAAAAAGCATCAGGCCAAAAGTACAAACTGGTTAAAAGAAAGCTAACCCTCCTCTCCCACATGACTACTTTAAATATGCAAAACTAGAGCACAAATCCTGGGTTTTTTCCCCCTTTGGAGGTCACTTCTAGCTTGCTTTACAGAGGCCTGACTTGTGCCTTTGCCACCCCAAAATATATTTGCTTTGAAATAATACTTGCAGAGATAAGAGATCTATGTTCTGTAAATTGCAGATAAAAACATCCCTCCAGGCTCTGCCCACTTGATTTTGACCTGTTTATTCCAACAGAAAAGAGTGTGTGCACGCTGGGCAGGTCGTGGGGCTGCTTGGCATCCCAAAGCAATGGGGTTTTGCATTGCAGGAACGCTGGGGCATTTCTGTACAGCTCTTGTGCACACCTGCCAGGTCCAGGTGAGACTTCCCACCTGGAGCTTCTCCCCATCTTTGCACGGGCATGCCAGGACATAGACAATCTAGACATGTTAAGCACACCCTGGAAAACAAGGGCTTAATTGTTAGAGCGTTTAGTGCCAAAATCAAATTGTTCTGCTGCCTAAAACTGGGGCAGCCCGCAGGCTGCAGAGCTCCTGGAAGTGCAGCTCCTAATCCCCGGTGGTGGGAGGTGGATGCACACAGGTGCTCCCGGCACGCTGTGCTTGCTGGAAAGCTCAAGCAGAGGCAAGGTGTCCCACTGTGCCTTGGGGAGAGCAGTGTGGAGACACGGGGCTCAGTGAGCTGCAGGTATGTTGGTTTTGCTTGGTTTTCTTCCCTGCTGCAGCAGAGATCAGCCCTCTGGGCAGAGCTGAGCATCTGCGACTTCCCATCCAGCTGCTCTGAGCAGGCTGCAGCATTCAGAGAGAAGGAGGAGGAGGAGGAGGAGGAGGCTGGTCTTCAGCCTCTGGCTGTGGGGAACAAACAGCACTCTCTTTACTGTGCCAAGCAAATCGCTAGAGAAGAGTAGCACAGAATAAATAAAAACAATTGAATGCCACAGCCTAGAGGGAGCAGGTGCAGTGAAACCACTTCAAACTGTGCACACAAGAAGATTTTACAAGTGAGCCTTGTAAAATTAACCGGGGAAAAGAAAAAGTGGCATAATTAATGTATCAGCTGCAGTGCAAATGTCTCAACAAGTAGTGTTTTAAAAAGAGAACTCTGCTCTGTGTGTGAACTTAAATCAACACGTGTCCTGCCTGAAATTCTTTTGTGCTGGCTGCAGGGAGAGCTTGGATTTTAGAAGTGTATTTTTCTAATGTTACAGAGCCATCTAGGGCATAGAGCCTTACGGTTACCAACAGGAATGCTATCCATCCTTAATGACAGAGCTTCCTGGATTGAATATTTATAACCAGTTCATCAGATCTGCATTAGGTCTGTTGAAATTTGCTCGTTTTCTGTATCTGCTTCCAGTTTTCCGGACTGTGCTCAGTGTCAGATATCAGTGGATTGTTTTGTCCCAACTGGAACGTAATGAATTTCTGGATATACCTTATTTCTTCCTTAAATCCTCTTGGTAGTATTCATCCATGCAGCTCAGCAGGGATTATTGATGGTCTCTCTAATCTTCAGCTACTCGAGGAATCCACAGTGGCTGTGATTAGATCGGCAGTACACTTGGGCAGTAGATTAAAATATTAAACCTAACAGGCCAGATCTTGTCATCCTCACTCAAAGCTACTTAACTGTGCTGCTGAGGCTCTCCTGTTCAAGCCAAGCTGCCTGGAGTGCTGGTTAGCTGAACACCCCCCAAGAACCTGGCCTGGTCACAGCCTGTCCTCTGACTCCCTGCGGGTGCAGCTCTCTCCAGGATGAAGTGCCAAATACAAGGTAACAAATCTGCTGGGTTTGCTGGAGGCTTGTGGCAGTAATGACTAATGAACCTGGACTCATGGGTAGTACATTTTAGGTACCATCTCTTGCTCCCTGCCATTTGAATTCATAATCCTTGGCCTTTCTAGGGAATGGTAGCAATATTTAATGGCACTTTAGATGAATACTGTTTGTCTCTGCAATGGGTTTTGTTCCATATACACGAATTTGCTCCTCATTAGAGAAGAGCAAGTGCTTTAGCTCTCAAACCGGTCTCAGGGCATTCTTGAAATTCCCAAGGCTGCACACCAGGTTCTAGACCAACCAGCTTCTTCCTACCTCTGTGAGAGCTACATTTGCAGCTGATCTTCCTCAAGTAACTGGTCTTAAATGACTTTGTTGCTTTCACAAGCAGCTCCGAACCGAAGGCAAAATACTTGATTAAGATTTGAAACCATACTGGGGAGTGTTAGTATTTTCACTAATAAACACAAGAGCTTTTAATGTAGATGCAGGAATTATTTCCCCGCCCCTGGAATAAGGCCATTCTTGCTGCTATCTGAACATAGAGGGGTCCTGATTCTCCTTCAGGTTTGTAGTGGTCTGGTTTGGCTGCCAGGAGGTAATACAGCAAATGCCTGCTGCTGCCTTAGAATGGCATTTTCTGTGGGCACTCCAAGTCTGGGGAAGGGTTAGATGTTAACAGCATTAATTAAGAAGCATAAAGTACATTAGTAATTAATTTTTTGCCGGGTCTAGTTAAACAGTGCGCTGTCAAAACATGATGGTGAAGTAACAAATAATTGGTTCATCACAGTTCTCCCTAATGATCTGTTGTCCCATAAATTGGTATGGTGGATGTCACTCCCCACTGTTTCTGGAGATCTGGAGCACAGATTACTTTATTTAGAAAACAATTTTGAAGCCAGGCTACAAACATTGTGTTTCTTCCTCTTCAGTGTAAAGATAAAAGGATTCATCATAATCATTACTTTCCTGCAAGTTAAGGCAGCTGTGGGAAAAAGACTGGAAATCTCAGCCTGTTTTTTGGTTTTTTTGGGTTTTTTTGGTTTTTTTTTTTTTGTTTTTTTTTAAGGTGATGAGAGCATGCTGGTTTTTGCCAGGACACCATCTAACACAGTTAAGGCTGGTTTACTCACTAGCTGGTAGTTCCAAGTCCAAACTTGGGTGAACTCGAACTCAAGGAGCTGAGATATCCAAGTGTATGCACATCCCTGTATAAATACACATTTTGTTTGAATACTGTTGTAAAAAAAAAATCTTGAAATTAAAAGAGAGGAAAGGTAAAAAGTAAGTGGAAATACAGTTACACGGCTTTTCCACTTTTTCATTTCCTGGCTGGTCAGGAAGTTTAACCATTGTCAGGTCTCTCATCAGAACCCCACCACGAAGATCTGTATGGATGTGAGGGAGTGCTGGAAAGCTGTTGGCCAGATCTACCTTCATGGGACAAGGCTGAGAGAAAGGGAACAAGGAGAGATTCTGTCTCACTTTACATTGCAGGGCAACACAATAGAGCACAGAACAACTCAGGATCCCAATACTAGAATAGGTACAAAAAAACCTAGTCCTGCAAGAAAACTAGTAGGCTCAGTTCTGTGAGGTTTTGTTCACTTATTGGTTAGTGGGGTTCTTTTTAGTGGCTTATTTTCTTTGTGTGTGTGTAATTATGTTCCCTCTGATATGTTCACACTGTATGAAAAAGTAATCAGGAAAATTAAACAAAACATCTCGGTCTGTTTTGCTCTTAAGCAGTTTTTCCCGTGCCTCAAACTCCTTCATACAGTTTGATTCCCCTCTCCCTCCTCTCTCACTATAAGGAACAACTGAGTGCAAATCAGAACATGAAATCCAGCTTGGAGCTGCAAGTGTAATACACATAATGTTGCCGAGGGCCAGATTTGGAATGCACTGAAGTAATCGCCGTCACATGCTATAAAATGAAACACACATCGTGTTTTCAGGTGAGAAAAGGTCACTCTGAAGGCACTGGTGGACATGACCTGGTTGTGGAGGCTGGGGTGGATACACCTCCATGGCTGGGACATGGTACAGCTGTTCCTGTGGTGCAGCAGCAATGTGTTCAGCTAGCAGGACAGAGATCCAAGTGACTGCTCTGTCTTTTTCTGTGCTGCAATTTCTCTTCTCACTCCCGCAGAGCTCACAGCAGTGTGACAGGCGTCTAGGGCAGGAGCCAGAGCAAGAGGAAAATGTCTTGACGCAGGAATCTTGGCTGCCATGAGAGAAGCTGGCTGAGGGAATTAACAGTTTCTGCTCCATGCTGCAGCTGCCACGGTGTGATAAGAGATAAGCAAGTCTGTGTTCTATCCCTGTGGTATCTACCCAGGACACGAGATCCATCCCTGTAACGCGCTTTGCCTTTGAACTCGGGATGTGATTGTTACAGCTAAAGTACATACTGCCCTGGCCCAGTCAACCACAAATTCCATGGAAAAGCTTCCCTCACCTCTCCATGGTTTATAACACAGCGGAGCAGCAGTTTGGGAAATGCTGTATGGTCTTGTCCAGACTAGTCCCACCTTAAATCCTTCTGCCTACACACTGGTCTCTGACCCACATCCATATGATGAGAAATACAGCCCAGCCATTCAGTGCTTGGGAAAAAAACCCCCTGCTGTTCTGCAGGCTTACTGTATGCATAGGAAACCATGCCAAGCCCATCTCACAGCTGGATTGAGGGGAGGGGTCTCAGGGATAAATAAGAAACACAAGCCATGAAACTTCACACCATATCTCAAATTCTTCAAAGGCAAAGGATTTTCCAGTTTGGTTTTTTGTTTTGTTTTGGGTTTTTTTTTCTTCTTTTTTTTTTCCAGTCCTTAGAGCTCAGTTCTGCTCCAGTTTGGCAGGGCTAGCTATGTCCTAGCCTGCCTCTTGTTTACTGCCTTTTCTGCTCTTGTTTTCCTCTGTGGCTGGCAGTTCACCTCACTGCTCTCAAATGTTTGGTGGGGAGAGGGGAGCAGCAGTGTCTTCCCCTCTCTCTGTAAAAGGGTGGCCAAGGGCTCTGATGGCTCTAGCAAACCAGGCACTGCAAGGCTGGACTTCAGTTCCATCTTCTAGGCTCCTGTATAAACATCAGCAGCTCCCATTGGACTGAAAAGTCAGTCACAACATAGCTCGTAATAAATGCATTTTCATGTCCCCAGTTCTGTGCGGTTTTCATGCAGGTGGAGCCATTACCAGTAGCCCTGGAGACACCTTATAGAACTCAGCACTGCTGCCACAGCTGGTGAGCAGGACTGCTCCAGCTCATGCCAAAGTTCACACCTCTCTCAAAAGGCAGCCTAAGATTGTATGGAAGCTGCAGCAACAGGAGCTGTTCAGCAGGGCCAACCAGGGCTCTTGGGCCTGAAGATAAATGGGAACTTTCCTGGAAGCTGTGGATTAATATAAAAATCACTCTCTTGGACATGAGACAGCATTCCTTTGTCCTGCCTCCTCAAAGCTAGGTAAGCATCCACCCTTAATTTTAATGGTCTCAATTTTGGAATTGTTTATATTCCCTTTAAGCAGATTTTGCCACTGTGGTGTGTCTCTTAACGTGTTTATAACCAGGCTTGACACGGCAGCTGCTCCTCACTGTGGTCACTGGCATTCTTAACGGGCACTCCTGGCAGCTGCCAGAATGGAAGGGAAATGTTGCTCTCATTGTTTTGTTACTGAGATAACTTGCACTGAAATACATCCTGGAATGAGCTGTGGAAAATACACAGTTTAACAGCGTCGAGGCTGTAAATTATCGTAACCAATTTCTTTGGCCCAAGTCGAAGAACTGCACCCATCGCACGGGTCCTGGTGAGACCATCCCGCCTCATCAGAAGTGCCGGCGCGCTGAGCCCGTGCTGTCCCCGGTGCCCTGAGAAGCTATGCCCGACCAAGGGCGTCCCCGCTGCCCTGAGCAGCTTTGCCCGACCAAGGGCGTCCCCGCTGCCCTCACGGGCTCGGCCCGGCCCCGCGGGGGCGGAGCGCGGGAGCGGCGCTTGCGCAGGGCCC
>VWZN01013338.1:119870-190964 GCA_013396955.1 Regulus satrapa
GGCTCTGCCCCTTTCCCAGCCGAGGGCGGCCGGGCTCCGGGCTGGGGGCCCTGCTGGGGTGCATCCCGCCCCCTCGCTGTCCCCTCGGCGGGTGTCCCGGGCTGGCGAGAGGGGAGAGCGGCGCGGTGCGAGCCCCTAGCGCGGCCGCGAGTGCAGCCCCCGCTCCACGAGGAGTCCTCAGTCCCGGCATCCGTTCCCTTTGCTGGCTGGACCGTGGCTGGGCTCCTGGGGCCTAAAACACGGGGATGCGGTCTATGTTTGGCTGCGTCCTCTTCTGAAGTGTTTCCTTGTAAATATTATGTCAAAAGTTTCTTTTAGATCGCGCAGGTGTGGTTTGATAGATGCAGAAAAGCAGACGGTGTGTTTTCCTCTGTGAGCTTGTTTTCTCATCCTTCCAGGCTACTCACCTCTCACTTGTTTTATTTGCTGAATTCCCAAAGTGTAACTCCTGTGACCTGTTAAATAAAGAACGTCTTTATGTGCTTTTGCCAGCCCAGCTGAGTTGATGAGGAGTGAGCAGAACAGAATTTTCACCAGGTATTTGCAGGACAGCAGAAGCCTCGGGGATGAACAGGACAGTGCTGCCGAGAGCCCTTTTTTTCCTCAGAGGATAGCTTGGGGTAAAAGGTGAGGAACTAGTTGGGTGAGTGGAGTTGATGGTACCTGTAGAGGTGTGTGTTTGCTAGGCAGGGCTGGAAGTGTGATGGGGCAGCGCTTGGAAAGGCAAGGGCTCAACAGCTGTGACTCTGATGCTCCTCAGCAGCTGTGTTCAATTCAGCTGTGTCTGCACTGGTTCCATGAGTAATGCTGTGTTTTGCTGTGTTAAAGGCATGCCAGTATAGATAGCCATGCAACTTCTCTTGACAAGCCCTTGACTTTCCTCATACCAGATCTGTATTAAGGTTCATTAGTTTCAGCTCTGTTTAGCTCTGGAATTACCAGCTGGTTCCTTAGGACTTGGCTATTTAATTCGATCAGCAGGAGGAAGAGGGATGAGGCTGTGCTGGCCAGCGCTCTGTGCTGCTGGCACAGCTGGGTTCAGCGTCTTGGGGAAGCTCTTGTGAGTGACTGTGGTGGATCACTCTGTCACCCGGTTGTGCTCCCAGCCAGCTCAGTGTTCTCACTCCACCTCTAGGAAAGTGGTTGTGGTGTCTGTGTGCAACTGTGTTCCAGTGTCCCCTCCTCCCACCCCTGCTGAGGAATTTGGTGGGTGGGCAGCTGGACCGGTGTTCTGGTGTGTGGCTGACAGGACCAGGAGCGGTGGCTCCTGCTGGTCTGGGCGTAGGAGAAGACTAGCTCTTCTACTTAACTATCAGGGCATCTTTTGAGCTGTTTTTAAAGCTGGTTGAAGTGGTGGTTACCGGGAGACTGAATGAACAGTAGGGTGACTGAATTTTTTTTAGAAGGACCTGCTGCCTTGAAGAAGAAGAGAACAGCACTGTTACTATAGCAGTTAAAGAGCTGCTGTTATGTGTGAGGATAATGTGGGTGTCTCATAGTAGCAGTAAGTGAGGTGATTCATCTCCCATCAGCAGCAGGGGATTGATGGAGTGCTGTATCAAGTAGATATGGTCTCCGGTCTTTTCTTAACATCTCACTAAACCACAGCTACAGTTTATTGNTGGGCATCTTTTCAGAGTTGTTTTTAAAGCTGGGTGAAGTGGTGGTTACTGAGAGACTGAATGAACAGTAGGGTGTCTGAATTTTTTTTTAGAAGGGACCTGATGCCTTGAAGAAGAAGAGAACAGCACTGTTACTATAGCAGTTAAAGAGCTGCTGTTATGTGTGAGGATAATGTGGGTGTCTCATAGTAGCAGTAAGTGAGGTGATTCATCTCCCATCAGCAGCAGGGGATTGATGGAGTGCTGTATCAAGTAGATATGGTCTCCGGTCTTTTCTTAACATCTCACTAAACCACAGCTACAGTTTATTGTTCCTGTAGGATCACTGAGACTAGACCCCGTATCAGGAGGAAAAAGGAGATCAAGAGCAAAATCGTGCTCTTACCTTGCAGACATGGTGACTCAACATCGGTGGAGCAACACACAGAAAACTGGTTCTGTGGTCAAATGCATTTCAGGCTCTGTGGTTGTGTAGCTCTTGCCTGTGGCTGTAATAAATACTTGGCATACCACGAAGATCTTGAGAGTAAGAAGTTTAAGAGTAAGAGGCTTTACATACCTCTAATATGCAATTTGAGATCTCTCAAGATGTGTCTCAAAAAAAAAACCCTCTAAAATTCCTCGGTAAAGAATTGCTGTGGAGACAAACTTCGTGGCAGTTTACCTTTTTTTTTTTTGTTACTTACTTACCATTCAGTTGGTAATGCCTGTCAGGAGAAGTGTTGGGAGTGTCACTGTGAATATATGGTGATCCTGTGTTAACATTGAATCGCTGTGTAGGAAAACACAGAGATGTTTTAAGTATGAACTGGATGGATATGAGGTTCTAGTTTTCTATGCCTTGCTTCAGAACACTGAAAATAAATTTCTTCCGACACATCAAATGCTACATCAAGACTCTTAATGCAATACAGTTCTCCTGTGTCTCCTCACGGAGCGCATTTCTGGTAGCTGGAAAGGAAGCCATGGATGCTTCTTGACGTTTATGGTGCTTGTGATCCAGAGTAGGGCTGCTGTGGACATTGCTGCTACCTGATATTCTACTGCCTGCAGTTACCCTGCAGTGCTGAGGTGCACCTTCCACACGGTTTCAGGAGTACCAAGCGTTTGCAGCTGGAGCAGGAGAAAGAGCTGGGACATGGAATTTTCTTTGTCTCAGCTGCTGTGAGCCATGTCATGGTTTGTTTGTGGAAGGGCAGCTGCTGCTTCGCATTCTTGGCTGTGGAGTCTGAAGTGTGTACATGGTCTGATCCTGGTTTTGGTTATCCAAACCAGGATATCCTTATCCTTACCTGGCAGGGGAGATAGGCTGTGCTATAACTCAGTCTGTGTTAATTTAGCTCCAAGGACCTTTTTCCTAGGTAGACCAAGGCAAGCACACACGGTTCTTTCTCTGCCTCCTTGTTCTACAAGGCTGCTGCAGAAATGAAAGGTGGTGAAGGGCCTGCCAGGCACACCACAGCAGTCCATGGCTGCATCCACGCTGGACATTCTGCCCCAAGAAGCATCCCCTGTCTCAGCTGATGGTGTGACTGGCAAGACAGAGGCAGAGGTTTGTACAGTGTGGAAGAACAGGTCCTTTTCTTATTTGGGCATCGTGCTGCTGGGAAAAGTGTGGGTAAAGTACACAGAGCTGCTGCTCTGTACCCGAGCATGGAACTGTTTGTAGCTGCCTGTTTCAGCTGAGGATTGCTGCTTAAAGTTTTCAGGCAAAACAAAAAGCATAATAATGTAGCATGGCATTCCCAGGTTCTCTCATGTTTGTTATCGTCCTCGTTCTTTATGAGGATCGTTCTTTAGTCAAGGGAGGGTGGGCCTAGTTCTCCTTTGTTGACAGTATGTATTAGGCTTTATTGACTTCAGGGGAGTTGCCTCTGAATTTATGCTGTTGTGAATGCTGAATCAGGCCCAAGAGCTTGGCTTTATCTATGCACCTTTTGGTTGCCTTATGTAGATTTTATGAGCCTGCAATGTGTAGAGCCCACTGTTTACTTTTGTAAGTAAAATTGGAAATTTTGCGGGATGGCTAAAGCCATATTTCTGCCTTGAGATCAGCAGAGTGAAACTACACATAACGGAAAAGAAATTGTGGCACTGCAGTCATGTTCTGTCATTCTGGTTTTTTGGAAATTTTGATCCAAACTCTTAACTCAGTTGAAAATTGTTGTGCATTAATGCTGTACTATTTTCTTTGGAGCCAGTAAGGATTCTGCCATCAGCATGAATGTGGGAGAAGAGTATGTAGATCTCACCTTGGTAGAGTGAAAGTAGCAAAAGGAAGTTCCTGGGGTCCTACTAGTCCTCTGGCAGGAATATCAGTATTTTGTGGTATGTAATCATCATATACTGTTTGGAATTAGTGCACCCATTTGTGCTGGGTGTTGTGTGAGAAAACAGGTAATGATGCTGCACCAGGAGGATTCTGGTCTGTGGACACCGTGTATAATGAGAGGGTAGGATGAGAAAAGGGAAGTGCATTTTCCCCCCCTGATCTTGGAGCAGGGTTTTCAAGACAGCCTTGTAAATGAATGTTCTTGGAAGATGTCTTATCTATATCTTTGAAGAGTAAAAGCCCTGCTTTGCACATAAGCATGTGTTGTCTTTCTGAGTCCTGGAAGGTCTGAAAGCACTGGATCATTTTTTTATGGTATTGAGAAACAAAAGGACAAATCTTTTGCTGCAAATTGCTGTTGCTCCATTAGAACCAGCAGAGCACTGCAGAGTGACTCTGGTGAGAGATATTAAATTACCTCCCCAGCCTCATGTAGAGCCAGACACAACTCTTTTCTCAGGGACTTTTCCCAAAAAAACCCCAAAACTATTCTTTTTCCTGACTCCACCAGCTCCAGAATATGAATGTCATCTGGCTAGATGCCCAGGACTAAATACAGTGCTCTAAACAAGGTCTCACAAGTGGCTTGTACGGGAAAAGAAAAATAAAAAAATACTTTTAAGCAGTTCTTTTGCAGTTTTTTGGGGGTTTTTTTTTGTATCAAAAATGATGCCTTTGGCTTCTACTTTATATTTCCTAAATACAAATCTGTGCTTTCCAGGAATTAACTCCAGGGCTCCTCAGTGATGACTTTGTTGAAACATACATGCTTGCAACATGAAAATAACCCAAAACCTTACTGGTTTTGCTTTCCTGTAAGATGTGTATTGCACATGCTGACATTCCCTTCTTAACTTGACTTTGGCTCTGTAGCCTTGTCTTCCTCTAAATCCTTTGCTTAGTATTTTCTGCTAATGGATGGTGATTTTTGAGCCCGTGCCAGGGCGTGCCTTTGAATGCATTTGGGAGCGAATGGAAAGCGAGGGGAGCTCTGACTTGGCTCCCTGGTCCAGGTGAGGGCTTGGAGCTGTGGAGCTGGCAGAAGGCAGGTCTGAGTGAGTGGTCAGAGCAGCACAGGGAGCCAGTGCCTGGAGAAATGCTCTTTACAGGTACCTTCTTTCATCTTGCTGTCCTGCAGGTGCGCCGTCAGGTGCTCAGTGCAAAAGCCAGATGCTGTGGCATGGGGGGGTTGTGCCTGTGTGGAGCAGTGGACAGAATTCCCAGCTGTTGTGTTCCAGCCCAACCTGTGTGCCTGAGCCAGTGTGGCAAGGTGCTGCTGTGTGCTCCAGCTTTGTGCTGGTTCTGTGAGTGAGCCTTGTGATCGTTTTAACTTGGGCATTAAAAAAGGCCTGTACTGAGGCCTGGGGATGCCTGCTGCCAGCTTTGGATCTGCTCGTGTGGGAAACTGCTCATTGTCTTTTGCTAAGAAGTCTTAAGTTTTTTTAAACTATTTTTTTTTTTTTTTAATGCAACCACAAACCAAAACCATAACCTTCACAAAAATAAAACATGCATCCTTGTGCCAGCTGGGGCCTTGGCATGCTTTATGCAGCATAACTTGCTGAGACTGTAATTTCCTCGGAAAGCAGTTAGATATTGGCAACTATGTAATGTCAGCCCTCAGTAAATGTTGTAATAAGCTATTTTAGCTACAGCTGGGGATTTAAAAAGAATAATTTACTCTCAGCATTCTTGGTAGTTAATGCAAGAATAAAAGTCAGACTTTGGACGCACTGAATAGCTTGGGAGAAGGAAGCAGGGTTCCTGTGGTGTGTTTGCTAAGGGCCAGAGCTGTCTGGATGCATGACTGGGAGCCCTTAGGGTGCTCTAAATTATTTAAGCTGTGTATGCACCTGTACCACAGCATATCCCTAAATGTTTACTTTGGTTTTTCTAGATCTATCGAGACACAGCTGTTAAAATGATGGTTGTTTTGGAAGTTTATGAGAATTCAGTTTTGGGAGGTCGAAGTAGAAAATGTGCTGGTAACTTTGAACTTGATTGATTTAAATAGTATGTGCAGTAAAACTCATCCTGAAATGTTTCTCTGAATGTGTGTTAGAGCTGGGAAGTGGTGCTAATGTCTTTTTAAACTGCTTTTAAGTAACTGGAACTTTAGGAAATTATCTTTGAGGAGTTAGGTAGAAAGGCTCAGTTCTAACTTGTGTTGGTGTTCTTCATTTATGTAGTATATCCTCTGCAAACTGTAGTGCTTGAAATTTTTAGCATAGGAAAAAATGAGTTCCTTGTGTTGGTGTTCTTCATTTATGTAGTATATCCTCTGCAAACTGTAGTGCTTGAAATTTTTAGCATAGGAAAAAATGAGTTCACATCAAGCATGTTCATGTTTGGATAGTTCAGAATTTTTATTTAGTGGTTCCATAAAAATCCTTGGTTCATGTTTGCTACACTGATAGATGCACAGCTCCTCCACTTTGGCAGGAAGCCCTAGAAAGATATTTTCAGCATCTGTTTTGCAGTATGTCTCTTTAAATGTTTCATTTATTGCAAATTTTTTGCTAGAAGGTAATGATCTGCCAAAGTAAATATTTGGTTTTTTATAGTGCAGGTTCATTATTTTTTAATGTTTATATGAAAAATATTTTTTCATCCCTTGGTATTTCATGAATGCCTGGGCATATGTTAGCTATCACTGATGGTGGTACACTGTGATAGCTGTGATGTATTTCCATATGGTTTACAACAGCTCTGGAAGGCAGAGAAATGTTTTAGCTGGATCCTGTGTGATTTGGTCCTTGCTGGAGTGTTGTACTCTCTGGGGAGACACACCTGCCACCCTCCCGGGCTGCTGGTGGCTTTCTGTTTGCCATGCTGCAGAGAATCGTGGCTTTTACTACCCCACAGTGACCCAGAGCTGCTTTTTTCCCTCCTTTTTAGTATGGCACCCTGAGAGCTGTGTCTAAATTCAACCTTTTAATTAAGGTTTATTTCAGGGCAAGGAATGCATAATACTGTGGCAGCTCCACTGATGCTCTGTGTGCTGCTTTTCACTGCTCTATGTGTTCTAAGAACATACAGTGGGAACATACAGAGTTGTTTTGCAGTAGTTACTATCAATATTCTAATTGTGACTAGAAGAATGTTAGCTCACATAATCTCAGTAAAGCTCCTGGCAGGCTTTTGGCTGCATCACTGGAGTGCAGAATATAAAATAAGAAAGTCTTGGGCCTTGGGGTTAGCTGGGCAGTATGTTTAACTGAGGATTGCTGGATCGAGACCCTAACTTGGAAGCAGTGAATTGAAGAAAGGAGTCTTAATATTAAGATGTTGTTTCATACCACCTTTTCCTTCACAAAGGCCTGTGTTCAGCAGTTTGGTGATAGGAGGCAATGCACTGGTCATGGTGGGAAGATTCCTGGGGTTTTTGGTTTTGGGCCTTCCAGCTCCCACGTGCAGGTGGGTGTCGTGTTCCCTGCCCCGTTCTGTCCCTGAGGATGTTTCCTTTGCTGCATGAGATCAGATTATAATGCTGGTCGCAGGCAGGGCATGCCCTTGGGCCCAAAAAAATGGCAAGACAGTCTTTATTTTGCTAGTGGAAACCTTCCTTTGGAACATTTTGCTGAAATCTGGTGCAATAGAAGAAATTTAAGATAGGTTGTAGGCTCAGCTCATTTCCCAGTAAGCTTTCCATCCAGCAAAGTGTTTATATGCTATATATCAAATTTTATATGAATGGTCCATCAGGTTTTCTCTGTTCATGCTTTTCCTGGTCGATGCATTTTCTTAAAGTAGCACTAATTCAGGCCAAGAGACCATTTCTAACTCTGGAAGCTAGGGAGACGTCCAGAGAAAGATAAAAGATCAGGCCTTGTCACTCAGGTTGTATACATAGTCTCTGTCATCTGTAGCACACTCCTTTTTAGTCTGAATGTACAAACTCGGAGGAAGGGCAGCTCATGTAAAGTTTTGGCCAAGTTGATTGTGTATGATGCTTGCTGGGTGACTCTTCCAGCATTTTATGGAATCCTTTCCTTCTGTTCATCCACTGTCTGGTGGCTAGCTCAGACACCTGGTTGTCAGTTGATGACAGGCTTCTGTCTCAAGCTGGCCAGCTTTTAACTGAAGGCAACACTGTTAGTTGCTTGGTAATTTAAACCCATTTCTAGGCTATGGTCTCTTCCTTGCCTTTCAAATAGTCATTCACCACAGCAAGGCTTAGATCTTCCTCTTACAGATCCATTTCAGCAAAGCACCTGCACCACTGAGTCCTTGAGCCTGTGGTGTGAGAGCCTAGGCTAACTCCAGACTGCATGTAGGGTGTCATCACTTAAAGGTCAGATCTCCCAAGGCTGCTTGTAAATGTCTGGGGCAATTGGCAAAAGTATAATTTCTTAGGGGGAGTTTCTTACATTGCAGCCTTGGCGGTCACAGAATGGCAAATTGAAGTGTTCCTTTTGCAGGCCCGAGTATGACAGTGCAACTCACGTGTAGGTGTGAAGTGTGTTTGTGCAGTGTTTCTGTGTGGATTTACTGTGTGTTTTAGGAGATTGGAGTGATGTGCTTTTGTGTGGCAGTGCTAAGAGGCACGGCAGCCATTTGAAAGTGCTGCTGGGCTTGGAATCCATTTCTGATCAAGAGATGAACAAACAGAAATTGCCAGAAGTTCACCGAACGTGCAGGTTTCAAACAATTAGCTCCTGCTGCAGAATTCTACAGTGCTGGTAGCACGGGGTGGCCTGTACACTGAAGCAGTGGTAGGAAGCTTAGGCTGAGGCATCCTTGGCAGGATGGACAGAGCAGAGGGGGAAGCTGATGCCAGCTCCTTGCTGGGCATTGTTCATGTTCACCTTCTCCAGTAGGCGGGAATAGAACTTTGCAAGTAGGAAAAGACACAGGAGAGCGGTCATGGTCCACAAACTGTGGAAGATGCTTGTTTGCTCCTTGATTTGCCCTCTGGTGGTGTGGTTTTGGAACAAAGGCAGACTGGGAACAGAAAGATGAATTTTAGGGCTGGATTGAGTTCCCCTAGCTCAGTCATGGGAGGTCAAGTTACTCTAGAGATTTGTGACTCCCCGGGGACATAGGTTCATGTTTGTGCAGGGGATGTGTCATAGCTGAGGTACAGAAGACAGAAATAGACTTGCTGGTGTTTATTTTAAGAGTGGTTAATAGACCTGGAAGTTGTTGAATTTATACAAAGAAGCTGTATAAAAATTACTGGCACCAGATGTAGAAGCAATAAACTAATGCCATGTTAAGTCTTGAAACTGTGCTATGTAACCTAAGAAGTATTTTCACCTATTGGCAGCTTCCTCTTTATTATCTGCAGAACAAGAGTGATGGAGTTTACTAGCTGCTAAACCATTTAATTTTTCATTTTTAAAAGGACTAAGTAAACATGTATCTCACTACGCTTAGTCCAAGCTCCCCGTACACAATGACTGCAATGTTTGTTGCCAACAGTCATGGGAATCTTTTGGTACCAGTGTGTCAGCAAGAATTAAACCCTGGGGAACAGCCTGTCACTTGACTGCTGCCTTACTTTCTGGGTTTGTTTTGGTTCAGATGCGAAAGAAAAAAAAGTGACACCAACAGACTCTGTCTGACCTATGTGCATAACGTAACCCCCCAGTACAGTAAATATGTGGAGTCACCAATGTGGTTGGAATGCTCTGATTTTGGTAGTTCTTGGAGCCAGTTTCACCATTTCAATCAGGGAAGTTTATTGCCTTCTAAAAAGCCCATTTCAAAACACAGTGTCCCAGGAGGGAGAAAACAAATTGTTTACACAAGCAAACTAACAGAGAAGAGCTAAACACCCACGCTTCTTTCTTCAGGAGTTCCCCTGCTAGGAGTTTCTATGAACTCATTAATCCAGTGAATAAGGAGAAACTTTTTAGTTCTAATCAAACCGGTTTTGATGTGACTGCTGATGCTGCTGAGGAAGGAAAGTTTGGTTTTGATGATATCCCCTGTTCAACAGGGGGATCAAAAAGAAGCTAGAGGAGTCCTCATCCCAAAACCTAGGGAGGACCTTCATTCCTCCTAGTCTGGAGGAAGACAGCCTGGGAGAGACTGTTCTCCTTACTGTTAGAGCCAGCTGGTGCTGTGGCACCAATTCCTCCCTCTTTATCTGTGGGCTCTGTGTGTCCTGGCATTTTGAGGGACTGGGGGAAAGAAGCAGATGGGGAGTTAATACAGGATGTGATGATCTTGGTCCACCTTCTTAAATACAAATGTGATTTAAGAAGGGGAAGGGATGCTTAAATTTGCATAAAGTGAAGGTGGTGTGGAATGTGCATATGGTGTCCACCTTACAGTGGAAGATATCCCTGCTCATGGCAGGGGGTTGGAACTACATGACCTTTAAGGCCCTTTCCAACCTAGACTCTTCCACGATTCTGTGAGTATGAAATCCTGCCTGTCTGGGATCCTTATACAGATGGCTTGGGAAACAGGGGTAGAAAAGGAGGAGAGGAGCTTTAGTAGGAAGTAGAATACAGTGAAAACTGAAAAGCAGGCCTTGAGTGTTGGGTTGGTGCATGGAAACCTTAGAGATTCAGGGAAGGAAGCTGGCAAATTCATGAGGCTTCATCCCCAGAGGTTCAGCTGCAAGAGTGAAGGCAAGCTGGGTGTAGGGGCTGTGGTAGGGGAGGCTGGGGCTGCTCAGGATCAGCAGAACAAGAGAATGGTGCTAGTGATGGGAAAAGGGAAGAGGGTTGGTTGGGAAAGCAGCAGTAACCTTTGCACTGCTGATGAATTTACAAGTCAACTGTGACAGAAGGTGATGGGGTTGTCAGAGGGAGGAGTTGCAGGGAGAAGTCTGAGGGAACAATTGTCCTGAGAAGGAGGATCAAGAAGAGAACCACGAGGACAGGAAGGGTTGACCTATGCTTACGTGACTTCAAAGTTACACAGGTTGGGACCTGAGCCAGGAAGTTTGGTTGAGGCTGACATTGGCAGTCCCATGGTGCATGTATAGAAAACAGGAAGAGGAGTGGAATTAACTTGAGACAGATATTTCATCAGCCGTCAGTTTTGAATTTCCTGGGTTTCATTGCTGTGTGTCATAACCTTGTTTTCACAATTTAATATTTTTTTTCCATAAAGAAATAGGATGGAAGAAGAAACATTTAAGACTGCTTATCAAAGTCATATGTTATGATTTACTTTTTTCTTTTGTTTGCTAAACATATATTTAGAAACTAAATTGTAGATTCTAAGTATTTGAATATTTGGAACTCCTTTATCCCTCAAAAATAAAACATCTCCAGTCTCACAGATAAGCAGTAGTTGTATGAAAAAAAAGGAAACTTAATATTTCAGAGCATAGTTGGTCAAAGTTGTGCATGGATTTTATAGAATAGTCGCTCTTTATAACCAGTCTTATAAACCTGATCATTATGAGGAATGTACAAGTGTCTGAAATGATTTTGAGAATTTAAAATTACCTCCTGATTTTTCCAGATAGGTCAAGTAGAGGCAATCCCATGCATTATGCAGACTTGGTTCTGAAGAACTGTTACATTGCCCCTATTCATGCCTCCCCTCTGCTCCCAGCCAGATCCTCTAACAGGCAAGAAATAAAGACTGTGCAAATAGAGTTTTTCTCTCCAGGGTTTGATTTGTGGTTTTGTTTTGGTTTTTTTACCTCCTAGTAACACAAAATAAGTGCAGGCCTTTTGTCTAGGCATTCCCTGTCCTGTGATGTATATGGCACAGCTGACACAGGACAGTGAGAATGTGTGCTTTGGGTGTATCCTGCTCTGTGCTGTGTTGGCACACTTGCAGCAGTGAGCTGGCACACATTCATGGCTCAGTCTGCTTTTTCCAGTCTCTACAGGAACAAATGACACATCCTGAGCCTGGCAATGGCTTTCCCTCTGCACGATACAGGTTAGCAGTGCTGTGCTGTGGTGGTGCAGAAGGCGTCAAATCCCGAGCGGGGCTAACCCAGTTCCCAAGCCTGTCTCCACAGCCAAGACAAGCAGTGATGCAAACTCTCTGCAGTGGGCAGCTTGTCTGTTCACTGCCAGTGGAGCTGTGCCAGGTTAGGGCAGTGAAAACTCTGCTAAAGGCAGAATGGTGTTACACCGATCATCCTTGTGTGCAGAGCAGCCACCTTGGTTTAATTAATGCAAGATTTTCTTAAGGAGTATCTTCTCTGCGTAAACCAAAACAAATAAGTCAAGACATAAGCGCTGTTCTTTTAAAGGTTTGCTAGTGAAAATATATTCTTCTGTTCTTTGAGAAGTAAATCTTCCACTTGGTACTCAGCCTCGTGGTTTGCTGTGTTTGTGCACCCTCGAGGGTGTGGAGCCACACTGGAAGTATGCTACAAAAAAGTGCTTCCTAAAGGAATTGGCAGCATTCTTCTAAAATTAGTAGTGAGTCTGAGTGAATAAAGAAGCAAACTGTCCATCACGTCTGATGTCCAGCTGTTTAAAATAAACAGTGCAACCGCAAAAACTCGCATGTGATCTTCCTTATACAGTCTGTTGGACTACATTGCCCTCTTGGTCAGAAAGCACTAGTGGAACTATAACTAATGACATGCAAATGAAGTTGTTATTGAACAGAAAGCAAATCCACGCCCGCAGGCAGCTGGAGTGCCCTCAGGAAAGTCACTTGGTGCTGACCTGGTGTGGTTCAGGATGTGGGATGCTTTGCATTCTTAAACAGGCAGCTTGAAAATGGATCCTTTCAAGGTCCAAGAATTTCAGTGGCTTCACGCTAGCTGACCTGTAACACTTAGTGTACTTGCTTTAGGGGCAAAGAATTGGGTTCAGTCACTGCAATTTTTCTCCATTTGTTTCAACTTGGATAAATGTTTGCATATCATTTACTAGGTGAGCTACCCAGGGTATTCTTAAACGTTTTCCAGTGGTAGATAAAGAATAGTCATGGTTTGTTTAGTCAGGTTGCCCCTGTAAAAAAACATGCATGCAAATTTTATTCCTCCTGTTGATATGTAGCTCCAACAGTACATTAATTTGTTTGCTCCAAGTTTAGATGTTTTTTTCACGCAGTTTGTGTTTGTGCTCAGGTGTGTGTCATTTGCTAATAAATGCAAAGTTTAAAGTCTGATTTATTAATTATTTAGGCTGATATTATAATATTTGACTTAGTGCTTCCTTTTGGATTATGAAAATGTAGCAATTCCTGTGTGATGAAACATAAAAATGGTTTTTGTACCGGTGAAGGGCTCCCACACCTGTGTAGAACTGAGAAAAATTCACACTTTTCCTCTGGTATCTTGGTATTGCAAAAGAAGAAAACAAAAAAAAACTCAAAACCTCACCAGAAATAATACCCAACCTTCCCCGTTCCTTTCCCTTCCCACTTTGGGACATCTTTGCAAAATCCAGAGGTTAGAAGGGGCTTGCAGAGTTCAGCTAGTCCAGCCCTCCCTCCAGGCTGATCAGGAGCTCAGGACCTTGTCCCCCTCCTCTGGTCACACCTTTCTTTCCTCTGCACGTGTCCTGGTGACAGTGAGGGGTTCCTGTGGGTCACCCCTAACAGTGCAGTGTCTGAAATTGTCACTGCTGAGTGGTTCACTCCTTGAGAAAACCCTCTGACCTAGGGCAGCAGTACTCTTCTCAGCTTTCATGGGGAATGAAAATCAGCTACACATCCAAGTTCTCACCAGATGTGGGGGTCATTTCTTAACTCACAGGAGGGCATTAACTGCTGGTACTTCTGGACTGTGCATAGGCCCAAGAGAGCACATATGCTTCCAGAAATCCCAAAACATCTTTCTCTTTTAAAGATGATGCCCACGCTGTTTAGATTGGTCTCCTTGATGCTTGTGGACATAGTGTTTGGTGTAAAGCGTGAGTTTTTGTGGTCCACAAAATTACTATTTCATGTAATATGTAATAAAAAGTGGGAATAAAGAAGAAAGGGTGAAATGGTTCCTAACTAATGCTAAGGACTAAACTGAGAAGTGTCCCAGGTGATTGTCTTAACCATTTTGATTAAGGAATTCAAATATTAGCCTTTATCATGGCTAAAAATAAAATACTCTTTATCATGGCTGAAATAAAATACTCTATGTTTAACCTGCAGAGTTGTATATAACTTACATGACTTGAATATAAGTTATATATAACTTACAGAGTGTAAAAATACTCGATATTAAACTATATTTAGCTTACTTGGCTCAGAGGAAGAGCAGCCTGTGTACTGGAAATGAGCAGTTGCTGTCACTGGGAGCTATCCAAAAAGCAAGGTGCCAAGTAGTGTGGTTCATTTCTGATAAGCTGGTTAATAGGTAAACCATTAGATTAGTGGCACAAACTAGAAAATGCTATTGCATTAGAATTAAAATAAGCTGGCTTTTGTTATTGCTCATGGTATACAAGCTAATTAATGTTTGCTTTTTTTTTTTTATAGTAAAGACCCTAAAAGATATTTAGAGTTTTTTTAAAAATCACAGCTTTTGCAGTTCTTTTAAGATCACTTTTCTGTCTCACAATCCATATCTCATATTTACTTTTAAGGTCAAACAACTTTTAGATCTGTTTTAGATGCCATTTTTTCCTGTTTTGTGTTGTTTTGGGTAAACAAATGAAATCCTTTTCAATGAATTATCTGATAAAGAATTTATCAAAAGAATTTGTGTTCCCCTAGCTCTGAAAAGAGAATTGCTCTTACTGGAGATCAGCTGAAACTTTTCTGGAAGCAAAATGAGCACAAGCTTTGATGTACATAATACTCTGCCACACGGGAGAAATGTTTTAAGGTGGGACAAGGGGGAGTGACTTCAAGCTGTCAGAGACTAAGTTTAGGTTAGATTGGATATTAGGAAGAAATTCTTCCCTATGAGGGTGGCAAGACCCTGGCACAGGGTGCCCAGAGAAGCTGTGGCTGCTGCCCCTGTATTCCTGAAGTGTCCAAGACCGGGTTGGACAAGGCTTGTGCAACCTGGGATAGTGGAAAGTGTCCCTGGCCACAGCAGGGGGGGTGGAACGAGACTCTTTTAGATCTCCAACCCAAACCATTCTTCAATTCTCTGATGGTGGAAATCTGTGAGTAGATAGAGGTGTTCAGGCTCTCTGAACCATCAGAATCCAGGTCTCTTCTTCCCCCTTGCTGCATGGAGGATTGTCACCTCTGCCAGTGGAGTGGACTGAGCTTTGTTTTGATGGCCAGGAGGGTAAGAGCTAGGAGTTGAGCACTGAAACCCTTATGGTGCTATGGCTTTCATGGTACAGGAAAGAGATGCCTGAAATGAGCCATGGTCAAGCCCAGCAGGTGGTTGTCTTGTGCTCGTCCATCTAGATGTGGGTGCTGAACCCCATGTCCCTTTACATTCAAGTGTCACTCTGAATTCTGGAGTTTCTCTAGACCGTGGAGCTAATATTGTAATTCAAGCAGTTACTTTTTCTTGCTTCTTCCAGGAAGTGCAGCTCTATGTTAAACTTTTAAAAGATGTTTGAAAACACTTGTGATTGTTATTATTTTTATTATTCAGTGGTTTTGGCAGGAATAATAAGTGGAAATTACAGAAATACTGCAAGAAACACTAGTTTTTGTGAGGTATCTAGGCCAGGAAATTTGAGAAGAATAGAAACTTTCTGAAAGGTTATCCAAAACGTATTTTTCTGACATTTCCAGAGGCAAAACAAGACATGAATGTATCAACAAACAATCATTCTCTTAGAAGAGATTTGGTAGTATCCTCCATGACTAAATGCTGTGCCAGAGGAAATGACTTGGGGTTTTATTCCCTTTCAGTAACGTGGAAAGTATGCCATGGGAGCAAACAGGAAGAGGTTGTTTAGTGGAAGAGAGGAAGAAGAAACTTGGGAAGGGATATAGAGAGGCAGCTCTAGCAGCAAACAGAACTCTCCTGGTAGCGTGTGCGCTCCTGCAACGTGTGGTGCTTGTGCAAAGCTGGAGGATTGGCATCTGTGAGGCTTTCAGTGTTTGCATAACTACATGCTCCTCATGGAAAGAGTGATGCCATGTCTGCTTATGTTGGTGGGAGCAGAGGCAGCCCGATCCTCGTGCCCTTTTCAGAGGGGGTTTTCAGATGCTTTCATTTCTGAATTTATGGCTTCGGAGATAAATAGTGGTAGATGGACAGCGGTGAGACAGTGAATCTGCCCAAAAATCCAATGGGACTTAAAGCCTCTCCTGAGAGTGCTGTGTTAAAACAAGTTCAAAGTAATAATTCCTCTTTATCCTTTAGTCTCATAAAAGGCTGCTAGTGAATAGGATCTGGAATCGAGGGGAAAAAAATAAGCCTGCAGGCAAAAGATTGGTTGAGACAGGAGTGATGACTGGCTGAAACCAGATGTAGAATGATGGGAGTAAGTCTGGCAGTGATTGCCCCTTCAGGCTTTCTCAGGTAATTATGCCATCACTGACGCATAGACTGGATCACAGCCCCTGAAAACCGTTCTGTCCAGGTGAGTTTCTTGTCACAGCCCCTGCAGATCAGTCTGTCCGGGTGACAGTTTCCTAAAGCACTGGCTGGAGCTTCGCGGTTTAATGCATGCTGAGGCGGAGCCGTCCGTGGAGAGCTGGGTGTGATTTAACAGCATTGTTATGGTGAGCCAGATGAGCAACATGGATACAGTTTAGCCGTGACCCCCTCACTGCCTTCGGAAAGTTCGGAGTGTTGCATATTTACGTTTCCTTTGCAGTTTATGAAGACAGCATTGTTTCCTGAAAAGGATTTGCCAACAATTCGCTCGGTGCCTTTCTGCCTAGGTGCCTAGGGAATGTCTGTCTTTGTAAGATCCTTTTTTTACATCGAGGGTAAAAATACTGAATGAGAAGTACTCACTGACATCATACAGGTGGCTTTCTTCGGGGGACCAGCTCACATGAACACATTAGGTTCAGGCAGCAAAGGTAAAAGTATAAAGAGCACTTGAAGGAAAAGGAGGGTGAGGGAATCTTTGTTAATTCCAAGGTTTTTAAAACTCTTTAAATGAAATGGAAAAATACAAAAATCCACCAGTGTGCAAAGAACGACTTGCCGGCTTTGCTGTATGCCTTGCTTGTTTTCTACAAGTAATGTGCCTTTGCATTACTTGAATTAGAAAAAAAAGACTGTAAACCCTTTCTGCAGCCAGAAGAATGATGGAAATTAGAATTTCTTTTTACATAATCCCCTCGCATTTTGCTTGTGGATACAGCTGTGTTAACACAATGCAACATTTGAGTTGAGAGGTCTGCCAGATCCTGGCACCAGTGATAGTTTGCAGACTAAAGGTCTTATTTGATAGATTTTCAAAGTGATACTGTGCTCAGTTGTATCTGTGTTCCTGGAAGGAGGCTTGCAGTCAGCTTCTCAGAGGAAATACTTTTCAAAAGGAAAAGTTTAATTTTGCCAAGATTCAGATAAGGTCAGAGTAATTGGACAAACCGGAGCTTTGTAGGTTAGAGATGAACACAGGCTGCTCCCTAGGCAAATGTGCTAGGAGAGCAGGAAAATGAACTGCATGAGGTTGATTAAAGTTGCTAAAAATCTGAAGTAATGTGTATATCTCTTGGCATATTGTTAAGTGTAGAGTTGCATTTGAGTAGGGTGGGGTTTTTTTACTGTTTAAAAAATTAAGTAAAATGTATCTATCCTTCCAGTTTCTGTTTTCTACTTTAACCCACCAGAAAATGGGTTCACCAGGTTTTTTTTTGGTTGCTTTAATACTATGTATTTATAAATTGCTGTCAAAATTGATTGCAATGTAATTCTAATTCACCATCGGTTTTACAAGTGCATCTATAGTAGCTTCTCTCTAGCTTCCATGCTTTTCTGTGATGGGGCAGTAGGGATTGTATTCCAGCTGTACCCCACTGTTGGCCCAGAAAATGCACTGACAGGTAGCAGCAATCAGCATTAGCCTCTGACATCAGCTGACCTTTGCCAGCTTCTGCTTAAGGTCTGGACTGGTACTTTCTCCTGTGTTTTCTTGGCTGCAGAACAGTCAAACCGTTCCTTAATTTGCCTGAGGTAGTTTCTGTGAGAGTCTGTACTCAGTGATAGCATGGCCTTTACAGGTAGAGAATGAAAGAGGGCAGACTGAGTTTCTTCAGTGAGGTAACTTACATTTAAAATACAGGGAAAAAATGTGATAATTCTGTGGGTCAGCCAGTAAAAGGAAGGCTGAGAATCTATTCCTTCAGTAGTGGCATACGTGGAGTCTCTTCCTGCTATCTTTTTGTCTGTGTTAAGAGTTTTTCCTCGGTCAGGTCTTGTAAAGTTGCCCAAGAGATCAAAACTCATAGTTAGGAACAGGAAGCTGGTGCAGTTGGATAGCCTTGATTCCTTAGGAAAGAGCAGAGGTTGGGGTAGGGAGGATTGTGGGCAGGGATTTTGCACAGATTGCTGTGCCTGAGCTCAGTGGAAGCATACCAACACACTTGTCTCATCTTTGCCAGGACTTTTAGCTAAAGAAAATGGGATGGTTTGCTTTGGAAAAGTGGGATTGGAATGAGAGGATTAAAGGCAAGCATCCTGAAAAGTCCAGTGAGGTGTTTATTTGCTCTAATATAGTTAAGTATAAGAAGACACCAAAAAATCCAAATAAAATTGCGATAGAGGGAATAAAGTAGGAGCTGTTTGGATGAGGAGTCAGAAGTCAGGTTGCATACAGGCATGTGAGAGGTGCTCTGGCATTCCAGTGTGAATGAAACCTAGCAGGAGAAGGGAATGGAAGAAAGATGAAAGGCACCTGTGTTTTTGAAACATACAGCTTGCACGGGCATGAGCATCCATGCAGTAGCGTTGGACTTGAGAGAAGTTTGCCAAGCAGACAGGTCATGCTCTCTCCCTGCCCTGTCTTGTCGTTCACCCATGGGAGCTCTGCCCTGGGTGTGGGGAGCTGCAGGGAGAGCTGGGACAAAGCACCGCGACACAGGGAATGCTTCCCTCGGGATGGCCAGCCCAAGGGCCATGTGAATCACAAAGTGAGCTGGCTCCTGCAGCCTGGGGACATTTCCAGGTGGCTTTCTGAGCAGGCAGCACCTGGGCACTGTGTAGGTGAATCTGTCCGGGCTCTCTGCCTCAGTGCCTGGGATACAGAGGAGGAGAAAAGGCTCCTCTCCAGCACATACTGGAGATGCCATGCTTTGCTGACTTTCTCCACCTACCTTCCCAATCAAAGGACAGAGACTTTTTTTTTTGTTGTTTCTGACAGCCTGATAAGTCCTCAAATTTGTCCTCAAATTCAACAAGGACAACTTCAGAGCAGTGGTTTTCCAGCCTGTTTTGGATCTGAGCAAGCATCAGATGTGCACAGCTGTGAGGAGAAATGAAGCCTCCTGACAGTAGGTTTGTTTTTCTGCAGTTGTTTCTGCACAATGTGGAGATGATACCTCTGAGCTCCGAGGTAGGAGCCCACCCCCAGGTTTTTGGGGTGTTGCACCCAGCCTGGCCATCCTTTTTTACCAGCCAGCCCATGTGTCTTCCTGTGTATTGGATGGTAAAAAAGAAGTATCTGCACCAAAAGAACCCTTCCCAACAAATGCAGAAAAACCGGGCAGCGTTTCCCATTGTGCTGATTTTAGTCGGAAACACTAAAACCCACTCGAACATGAAATGTTATTTAGGTTACTCAAAATTGGTGTGAAATTACATTGTAACCACAGAAGATGGTGGGATTTGATTCACCGCCTGTGGGGAGCCCAGCTGAGGCTCAGAGTTAAGGTCCTACAGATAGCAGTAACCATAAATAGTGACAGTAATAGAAGTCACAAAAAGGTTTAGTGCTCCAGAACCTCTAACAAGTGAAATAAGCAGTGGTTTTGTTTGAGGCTTTCTTCTGACTGGAGTCATATCGCTCTTTGAAGGGCAAAACCACTCTATTTGTGTGTTTTGTTTCCTCTGTATATTTGAGTAGAGAATGTAAAAATCCCAGCGTGGTCTTATTTTGGTAATAGGATTGCATGCAGACATCCTTGTGGTTATATTGAAAAAAAAATTAAAGCCCATGAGATTTCCTGTGAAGGGGTTGTTGTTTGCAAATGGAGTGATTAATGACTGAGACTAGAGATGTGCTTCATGATCTTGCTCATAACCCTCTAATGTAACTCCTTTAAAATCTCTGGGGTTTTTCTGTGTCAATTAATTTGGTGTTGCTATTAAGGGAATAGGATCAACTTGGAAATTGATCTAAAGAAGACTTTTTTATTCTTTTTTCTTTGTTGTTGTTGTTTTTAAGTGTAATTTCTTATGTCCCCCTTGAGGGGAACAGCTGCTCTGTGCCCTTGTGTATGTGGCAAGTGAGGAGACAGAGCTTAACTCATTAAATAGCATCTGCAAAAGCACATACTTCACTGAACATCATCTCTTATGGCATTAGTGCAGTCAAATTATTTAGGCACACTTCTAGGTAAAGAAACACAGTTTATAGTTCCACAGTTCTTTAGAGCTTTGCCAGGAGGGTATCCTTTAAATATACTGATTCAGGAAGAAAGCTGGATTTTTTTTTTCCCCCAGCAGTCAGTCTTTTTTGTCTTCTCTTGCTCATCCCCTGGTGTTTGGTTTTCACAACACTGCAGAATTCAAGATTTTTTTTCAGCCTTCGAAGTCTGCAAGTCCTGTCTGGAAAACTGGCAGGTTCATGAGCTTCCTGGCATGGCTGCTCTTTAACCAGAATCCAAGGGGGAAAATGTAACCTTTTCTAGCACTTTTGTGGTAGGACCTCTGGAAAGGAGGCAAACTATTTAAAGCTTCCTGCTGCATGTTAAAACTAAAATGTTTCTTTTCTCCTTGTACCTCTCTGTTTTCTCATGTACTTTTGCTTGCCAGAGTTTTTCATTTAACCCTTTTTTTTTTTTTTCTTTTCATTTTAGTTCCTCCTTCTGCCTTGGTCTTCCTTACCCATGTCAATTCTTTCTCATAAGGCATTAGAGAGAGGCAGAAGCATGTGTGTGTTAGGTGTGGGGTATGTGTTAAATCTGTGTTTTTACCTGTCAGCGTTCTCTGTCCCAGCTGCTTTGTTCTGCTCCATCTCCCTCTGCAGCCACACCACTAAACTTGGTTTTCACTGCTGCTGACAGCCATTTTAATTTTAATTTCTGCTTTTATCAAATCAAAAGCTGTGTCTCTATCTCTGCTCTGTAATGTTTTGCACTTGCATAATTTGCCCCTTTTGGTAGCTGAAACTTCCAACATAACTCCCTGCTATGTGGTTGGAAAATGTGTGGGCACGAAGAAGAGTTAGGCTGTTTAAATTCAGTTACAGCTCACCTGTAAAAATCCTGGAAGGACCTTTTAGCCATGGAACTGATTCCTGCTTAGTTCAGAAGCTGACTCACTAATTACTGGTGTGAATTGCTTGTGACTTTAGAGGAACTCTGCTACTCTACTTTCAGATGGAGATCACTCTCTTGATATTCCTCATGTGATGGATGCTTTAGTGTGTTGTCCTGGTTACTTTGGTTTACCTGATAGCAGGAAATGCTGCCTCCTCCTAAATTCATCTTCAGTTCCTGACTTGAATATGTCTCAATTGCATTTTAGAAACTGGAAGCAGCATTTTTTAGGAGGTGTTTGGGCTTGTTGTTGTTTGTTGGTTTTTACTTTAATGGTAGAGTGTTTCCTCCCTTATGGATTATTCCCAACTGTTTTTTCCCCTCCTGATAAGTCCTGCTAATACTGTAATATTTGAGAGTGGATTGTAATGACATCTAACATTTTGTTCTGTTTGTACTGCAGGCTGAGGTCAAGTAAACAAAGAAAGCAATCATTATGTTTTAGCATTCTTTTTTAATGAGCACATTAAAATCCAGTCACAGCTACAGGATCAGCTGTGAAAAGAAGGGAGAGATACAGAACTCTGAGTAGCACTGTATTTGGGAAGCAATTTATGGAAAAATAATTGACTGAAGGGATATGTAAGGACTCTGGTAGGAAATAAATGGCACAATGTTGTTGACAGAAAGGATTTGGCAGAAGGCTTGTTGTGACTGTTTCTGTGGCTTAGAATTGCAGAGGAATTTCCTACAGACTGGACTAACCATTACAAATATGTGTCTGCTTTTAGGAGATCAAGGCATACAGTGGAGTCTTCTCAGGGAAGATGTCGTCTTTGACAATGAAAACTCGTTGTGTGGACAAAAGAGGAAGTTTCTTTAAGGTAAATGGGATATTTATACAGAACATAAAGTACATAGGTTTATGTGAAATGAGTGCAGCAGAATGTGCAGTACTCTCTGTGATACATAGTAAGCATTTTCTGTAAAATGGGAAATACTTATTTAGCTTTTTTTTTTTTTTTTTAAGGCAAATTTTTGGCTAGATGACCCCCAGTTATTTCACATGTATTTTTTTTCTGTACACGGAATAGAATATTTGTTGTAAAATAGGTCATGGCTTTTTTTCCTGCTAATGCTGAGAACATAAGCTTTATTATACACAGGCATAAAATTATTGTAGCCTTCATAAACTGGATTTGTGTCACTTAAAGTTGTGGTACAGGTTTATGATTTCCTTTACTGGATTGAAAATTGGTTTCACTTCCTTGCCTATTTTACGAACAATTGGCATCCCAAAAAACCAGGCTGCAGTAGGAGCTACCCGTGCAGTTTTCAAAAGATGACTTGACTCTTGCTAACTATGTGCCAGGGTCACAGTGGCTGCCTTGCTGGGCAGGGTTTGGTTTAGGGAGCCATCAAAATTTACTCACTGATGACAAGTGATAGCAAGTGATTGACATCCCTTAGAATATTCATCACTTGCTGTAGCTTCTTCCAGTGAAAGACGCCAACGCTGCTATTCTTGGGGGGGGGTTGCTGTTTTCATTCCTTCTCTTCCTCCGGAGCAGAAGTTTCCCTTAGGGCAATTTAGGAGATGAACTATCAGGGCTGTAGTGACATCGTGTTTTCCTTTTGTCTTGCCCAGCAATTGCTAGGGTCATCCAGTGGCAGGATGCAACACACTTCAGCTACCTCTCATAACTCAGGAGTACAAACATCAGCCTTGTTAATAGCACTCCACTGCCAAATAGGGAGAATAGCCCTATTTTTCAAATCACAGCAAGGAACTGTTTCAGTTCCAAGAAATATCTCTACGTTGTCTCTTGTATGTACGCTGAAGGACTCCTGATGTCAGATGGGACTCTAAGCAAGCACCCAGTCATTTTCTGCAGTCCTTGGGGATCTCCTTGTGTAATTCCTATGTAGAAAATAGATGCTGGAACAGCTGTTCTGTTCGTGATGATGGGAGTACACCTACTCTTATTGATTAGAAATGCAGTCTGCTTGGGCAATTTCAAGAAACATTGTCAGTTAGAAAACTAAGATCCTAAATTGTCTTAAGGACATGCTGGCAGGGAAAAAGATGGTTCCAAGCCAATTTTCCAGACCTCCCACCATTCCTGGGAAGTTGCACTGCTGGACCTTGGTGCTGAGCACAGAGTGTGGAATTGGAAGCTGCAGGCAGTCAGTGTGCCCAGCCTGTGTGCAGTGCACCTGGTAGCTTGTGTGTGTGTACAGTGAAATTGCCTTTTTTCCCTCCTTCAGCCACGTGAGTAGAATTGTGACAACAGTTAACATTTGCTTGCTGCAGCTGAGCTGGTGAGCAAGCGAAATACTGTATTTTTATATCCATTATGTTTTTTGAGTTTGCATTATTTTAATTTGCCTCGTCTGTCTGCAGACAAGAGAGAGTTTAGGAGACCTAGTAATCAAGAAATGGCCTTTTATCCCTGCTGATCTGTTCTTCAGTATGCTCTGCCCACATATGCAGACTGTGCCCTGTACTTGCATATGCCTCTCATGTTGTGCTTGTTAATTTGCAGTTGCTTAAGATACCTTCACCACGCTGGTATGCAGATTCTCAGGGCACTTAAATCTTCTTAAGGGAGTATCTTGCCATTCTCAGCAACACTTGCCAGAAAAATTGCTGACAAGTACCAGTTGGGAAATTCCAGCTTTATCTTTTCTTTTCTTGTTCTGAAGTAGTTCTCATTGTTACAGCTTCTAACCATCTCTTAGCTTTTTTTCACGGCCATTCTTTTGACTGTTAGTACATAAGAAAAACAGTATTGTCCCCATTTTAGACAGAGCAGAAGTCTGTAGTTTTAGAGGCTAAATTCTGTGGACTCTACACCTTGTGATTGGTGAATGCTCAGAGCCAGCAAATAGTAAGAATGAGACAAAGATGGGGTTAGTCTTGGATAATTCTGGGACTGAGTAGTTTGCCAGTGGTTACAGAGGGAGTCTGTGGTAAGGCAGGGGGCTAAATATATGTCTCTGACAAATGCCATCTTTACTGAATTATCCTCCTTCTCATCATAATGTTCCAGTGTTTACAGAATTAGCATCAGAGGTTTTACACCAGTAAAGCTTTTCTGTTCCAAAACCAAGCATCGGGTAAAACTTTGTTTCTGATGAATAAGATACTGAACAGTGTCAATGGCCCTGAGAAATCATAGCTCACCAGAATCTGCAGCCATGTATCAAAATACTGGATTGTATTCAGAGGCTTGCACAAGTCCAGAAGCAGTGTTCCCAGTTGGGCTCATCTCTGGCACTGGGCCACCTCATCACACAGGGCCCTCTGTGAGGGTTGCTGTGTTCTGCTTATCAAAACAGGAAGGAAAAGATGTGATGCCAAAGAGGATGCAGGTCTCCAGAAAGAATGAAAAATGAGATGCTGGCAGGAAGGGGGTGAGTGCTGAAGCTCATTTGTCCAGTCTGATGCTAATCTCGCTGTCTTCAGCCTGTATCCCCTTGCCAGATGAGAAGCACTCCTCTTACCTTTTCCTCTTGAGCTCTTGTAAATCTCAGGGCTTGGAAACATTCTGCAGTGGTCATCTTGGCTGACTCTCAGTTTCTTCTCAGAATGATAGCAGTTTTGTTAATTCTTTGTGCAAGCTTATTTACATTTCAACACAAAGAGCAGGAATTCAGTTGTCGTGCAGTCTTTTCTAAAAATGTCTGGGAACAGACATCGAATCAAACCACCTGTCTTCTTCTTGGGAACAGGAAACTCTTCACATCAAGTGAGTAATAAGATTTGTAGTTATGCTGGGCTTCTCTGAGAGGCACTGTCTGTATCTGGTCCTGGGCATGCGCTTTCCCTGACGCACAGCAGCGATGTGAGTGTCAATAGAGCAGCTTCACAAATGTGACTGGAAACCCCTGGGGAGTGAGTTGCTTCTGGTGAGCACACTGGCTCTGATTTTTGCTGCTTGTACAGCATCCTGTATGATGCAAAGCAAACATAGATGTGTTGTGAGAGAACGCTGGGGTGCTGAGGCGCTGTGTTTGTGGCCTGTGTGGAGGAATCTCACTGTCACCCTTGCCAGCTCCCAAAAGCTGAGCTCGGTCCCGTTGAACTGAGAATCAATTGACAATAAGGAGAGTGTGGTGCATTATGAAAGGAAATGCTGTGGTTGAAGATGTTTGCGCTTCATTATTTCGTTCCTGGATGTTAGGAATGTAAACAGTTAGTACATGGGTATTTGGCAATCTAATGTTTAGGATAGACTTGGTTAGGCAATACTGTACTGGGCTGCTATGGTACATATGTGGCACATTTGTGAATTCGTGTTGCCTGAGTTATAATTATTATTTGGGTTTACAGTGGTTATCCTGTAGTGTCTTTTGAATTTATAGAACAGTGCTTTATCAGAAATCAATTCCAAAGAAAAATCATTACACACAAAAATAGCTATTTTGTTATGTAAGATCTCATTTAAATTTTGGGTTTTTTTGAAGATATACTGATTAATTAACCACCTGAGAAGATGTCATACTTCCAAATGCATTTTTTCAGGTGAACCTCCCCTTTCTATAGCATACCAGGGTAATATCTATTTCACAGACCTAAACAGTCCCCAGCAGATTTCTTCTGATTACTTTTTAAGTATCTGGGCTAATGTATGCTGCTTTACACACACAACATACAACAGTGAGTAGCCTCTGACAAATGTATACATCCACTTCAGTTGCATTTTCCTTTGGAAGTTGCCTCTTACCATGTTGATTTCAAGTCTGTTGAAATAAAGGGGTGAGTTTTCCTATTATTTCCAGCCAAAGAGATACCTAAAAGGGCAGAGCCTTCTGCTGCTGCTGCTTATTTCCTCAAGGCTGGAGCTAATAATAGTACGTGATTGCTGTGTTTTGTAGAAACATGTTATGAGCAGCTCATCTCGTATGATGCTAGTCACGTGTGCATCACGTGCGCTGTATAATCACCAGAAGTTTAACTGATCCTAAATGCTAGGAAATGCTGTCATAAAATCACGAGTACACCTTACATTATTTGATAGAAAAATGCTGTCCTAACAGTATGTGTCAGTTGGTTGCAAGGATGCACTATTGATGCAACTCTGTAAGGCTTGATTTTCTTAAATCAAGAGGAGAGCAACTTTTTTTTTGTTATTTTTTTGGTTGTTAAAGAGAATTTAAGGAAAAGTAGTTAGAAATTGCAGGAAATATCAGTGGTTTGTTCTAGAAAAAAAAAAGAGGGGTTTCTTTCTAGAGGTCAGTGTTTTAGTTCAGGTGGAGTAGATGGTGGCAGGTGATTAGTCTTGGTCGGGTTGCGGTGTGTGTTCAATTCTGGGGAACTTTGCAGGTCAGTTTAGGGTTTGATGCCACACTTTGACCTGGTTTCCTTGTCCAGAGTGTACTGACTTTTCAGAGACTAAGGCTGATTTGTCATGGAGTCCATGCACTACACCAAAGAAATTTAGCCTGTAGAATAGAATGTGAGCATAAGGCTGCTTGAGATGTACCATTTTGTTAAGTTCTCTTTAGAAAAAGAAGCAAAGTTGCTAAACACGAAAGAATTCCCCTCGGTGATGATAATTTCTGTGGAGTTCTCTTCGAGGCAGGCACACAAATTCAAAAGCATTGAGATTACTCTGGTGTTAGTACAGTTTGGATGAGAGTTCTTTGCTGTCGCGCCCCGAGATTTTGTTTCTTGGGAGGGAGGTGGGTTTTGTCGCAGCTCTGGTCAAAGCCCACTGACAGAGTTAACTCCGTTGCCAGCCAGGTAGCAACACAGCAAGGCAGGTGTGGAGGAGGTGGCTGAAAACACACGGACGCCTTTACGGAGAGCTCATACATTGTTTGTTTTGCCGGGAGAGGTGCAGAAAAGCTCCTTTGTTGCGCAGACTGTCGGCCTTCCAGGTACTTTGTGTCTGTAGATGTGTCAGAGAACAGGGCACACCACTGTGCGGGCTCTTCATGGCCAGAGTGGATCTTGGGATGCAAAGGCTTGAGGTGATGCTGCCCATGAAAAGGAGCTCCTTGTGCAGAGCTGATTCAGCTTTCATGCACTTGCCAGCTGAAGCAGCTTCGCAGGAGTGCTTTGCTGGCAGTGCAGAAATTCACCCCACCCCAGCTGTGCCCTGAGGCTGCCCCTCCAAACAGCCGGGGAGGCATTGCTCACATCTGGCTGCTGTGACTCAGGGGTGTTTGGGGATCAGCAGGTGGAATGGCTTTGCAATGTCACCGGTACACGTGGCGGGTGTCACCGAAACTGCGGGGGGGGGGAAAACAAAAACTGTTCAACAACAGTCTGTGGTGCGAGAGAATTAATTTGTTCTGGCCAGGATGTGCAGCAGAAACCAGTTCATCCACACATCGCCCTGATTGTGCAGGGAAAATCATTCCATCACACAAGTCTTAATTAGGTTTTTCACATTCGGTCAAAACCCAAAGAAATTCACTGGTTCAGTGTTCACTGGTCCCAAGGTTTCCTATTGGTTATTTATCCTTTCACCTTCAATGTTAATTAGTTTCCCAGTCTTCGTTCTCTTATCTATCTCTTCCCAGACCAGGAGTCTCGGACCATGCCAGGGGTGATGTTTGGAGTTGACATTCCTCAATGGTTGTTATCTTCTGTGTATCTTCTGTGCTGCTCTCAGTCTGCTGAGATGTTAATCTCATCAGACCTCAAGTGGTGGAACAGCCCTTCGATTCCTTTCCCCCTGGGCAAAGGCAAATAAAACCCCTGACTAAAGTTATATTTAAAAATGTTTTAAAATTTCGTTTAATTTTCAACATTGGGAGCTATGACTTGGACAGAAAGAAGCTCTTAGGGTGTGGATAATGGTAATTCATTCTTACGTAAGGTTTGTTTATTGGAGTTGGCCAGTTGTAAGCAGAGACTAAAAGTTTTTTTTAATTGATTGGAATGATGCTGCTTACCAAAGGAGAGTGTGAATTCCTGAGGTGGAGGAAAACTTCCAATGTAACAATTAGGAAAAAGATGCCTGCAATTCTTTGAAAATGCTGCTGTACTGAGGGAGTGGGACTCAGGCTCAGACCTTCAGGGCAGCCATGAAGACTGTTCTGACTTGCACCCCAAAGCTGTTTCTGCTTCATATGCCAGGGTTTTTGTTTGCTGTGATGTGCAGGGGTGGTGGTAGAGATCACTGCAAATCTTTCATTAGGTTCCATCCTGGCAGGAGAGAGGGAAGCCTGCTAGGGTTTATAGTCTGTCATGGTGTGGCATGCCGAGCAAACTTGATGCATTGGCTACAAAGAAGTGTTCAAGAGAGCAGGCTGTGCAAATTTCATGGTTGGCTTCTGCTCAAAAAGTTTTTTTCCCTGAAGTCTGGCTAGCAAATTCTGAATTTCTCAGGATACAACCTTAGTGCTAATCTTGCCCACCTTAAAATGAGCTTTTGCCCTCGTACCCAGAATTAGGTTGGTGTTCTACCTGAGCTGAAGGATTGCAAGGCAGTTTTTTAAAAATTGAATTGTTGTATTCAAGTGGAGTCTAAAACCTAATGTGAAAAGCAGCCCCCACTCCCTTCTTGCTTCATTGCTTTTCATCTTCCACGGTGTTGTAATGCTCGCTTAGTATCCCTTCTGAAATTCTTGCACGTTAGAATTCTTCTAATTTTTTTTTTTTTTTGAGAAGGTAAATGCTACAAACAGTTAAATAGTTCTTTTAAGGTGTTATACAGAGAGGCTGAAAATTTAATCAATTTAAATTTAATCAATTGAATTAACTTTCCAGTTTGGCTAGGCTTTTTTGTCCTGGCACAAAACAGGAATTACTCTTCCTCTGAGAACCTTTATACATGACCCCAACCCTTACTTGTTCCTTTGCAAGGGGAAGTCCAAATAGGATGTGACTTTACAAAAAAAAAAAGAGTTTTTAATCTCTGATGACTAAACTTGCCCCGGCTTCTTTTCCATGCCTCTTCCACTCACTTGATGTCATACTATTTTTGTCCCTTTCTAGCTCATTGACACAATTGCCTCAGAAATCGGAGAACTGAAACAGGAAATGGTACAGACAGATCTCACAGTGGAAGATGAATCTGCTGATTGGCGAAGGTGATTAAAAAGTTTACATTCATTGTTTTGGAGGGTACATGGAGACAGGAATGTTTTCTCTGTGCTTTCTTTTTGGGTGGCTTCTCTCCTAGCGCTTTTCTCCCTGGCAGCATAGAAGGTATAGATAATCTTGCTCTTGATCCGAGGAATTTGCCTTTGTGCAGGAGATTCAGGTGTTCGTGTATTTGCCTTAATATCTTCCAATTGCAACTGAGCTTCACTTCTATTTCCCTGTTAAAAACCCTTGGAAACTTATGAATGTCTGAAGCAGTAAGTAGTCTAAAGTACTAACATATTATCACTAACTATGACACTGCTTTGCCTTGTCTTTGCTGTAAAGAAAAAATGTCCATTGCTTCAAGTGGCTCTTTGAAGATTCAAGATAAAATAGCGTGATTTATTTATGCTCTTAGGTTAGGAAGTAAAATATTGACTGCTATGAGCTGATGCATATGTGGGTTATGTGTTTAAGTTAATTTATATATGAATAACTTGCACATTAAAAAAATAAAATTATCCCTTTATGTGGGCAGAATGGGACTCCAGCATTTTGGCTTTTCTTGAACAGTAACTTCTTGAATCAGTAAATTGACATCTGGAAATTAATCAGTATTTTAGTTGTTGTGTTAACAAGAGAACAAATATTTCAGTAAGCATATTTTTAGTACTTACAAAACAGTAAGTACATTTTTGTACTTACCTGAAATATTTGTTGCAAGAGGAAAGCAACCAATGTAGGTGTTGTGTTTTATCTGAGTGCATGGTCTTGGCCTGCCCTGGAGTTGATGGACTTTGTTCTTCTAGCAGTGAGTTAATCAAGTGGAAAATTGTTTTTAGAATGATATCCAAGATTTTTTAGCTTCTTTTCTTCCTATGAATTCTACTGAAATCTGCTAGAATTTACTACAAAACATATTATTTTCAAAATATGGGTTCATCATATCAAAAAATATTATTTTCAAATGTGATTATTTTCAAAACCATTATGCAGCAGCTTTGTTGCCCAAGTGGTAAAGAATGTAAGACAGTTGAACTAATTAAAGTTCTTGGCTATGGCCCTGGTTGAACATTACTCGAGTTTTAAAGCTTTAGAGAGCACAGTTCTTTTAGAGGCGAGGAAAGGATACTTTCTTCATTTTGTGAATTCATGTAATTAACTTCAGCAATCATCAGCTACTTTTTAGTTAAGAAAAGGCTTCTTGTATCTTTGAATAGATCCTATGCATGATAGGCTAAGGTCTACTGATTCTAAAATCGTGCTGGAAGCACTTAGCTGGAAGCAGTCAACTAAATCTCCCCTTTTTACACATCATGAGTTTTCTTTTTATTGATTTTTTTAATGGATTTTTAATCTTGGCTGCAAAATATAGTTTGGGTTAAGATATGTAAGTAAACCTATAACAAAGGAATAATGCAGTTTCCATCAATAATGATAATAGCCATCAAAAAAAAAAAGTCATTTCAAAATTATGTGAAATATGAAGTCTGAATAAATGATCTAAAGTCAAACCTACTGTGACTACAAAATCCTGAACTGCATCCTCTGTGTAAGGAAGATGTTATATCGAAGTTCGTATAAATTACGTAATTTAGTTGTGCACTGACACTTTTTTTAAAAAATATAGAACTACAGAGCAAGATTATAGTAATTTCAACAAAGGTTTTCCAGAGTTCTTGTTTAAACTAGACATCTCATAAGGCTATGTTTACTGTCATAACTTTATTTCTTTGTAGTTAATTTTAAACTCGGCAATTAATGTAGTTTGCTTTTCTTATTGCATGTTCTGCTTTTCAGAAATTGGTGTCTTGATACGACCTTTGTATTTGCATCTAGGGAAATTTGAGTTCAATGGAATATCCATTTTCCTCGCTCTGTTTCCACCTTAGCAGGTATCCACAAACACCCAGAGCAGTTCTGGAAAGGCAGCAGTTGCAGAGCTCTTGGCTGAATTCAGAAGAATAAGGATATGAAATTGCATGTCTGCAGCCTTAGTTTAGTGGTCGGGCAGGTTTTGTGGTTATGTGGTGACTTTCAGATTTGTACTCCTCATCTTATATACTTCTTTATTTTGGGCTCATCTCTCCTTTTAATATATATGGTCCAAGTAATATCAAGAATGATTCAAGGGCTTACCACTTCGGCTTGTAAATATGTAAAAGCCAGGCAAAAAACCCCAAAACCCAACAAAACTTGCAAAAATGTGTTTTAAGGGGGCTGTTTCATTATCCCACTTTTTTGATGCATGGCCTTTTTCCCTGGTGCACACATTGATCTCAGTAATGCAAATGAGCGGAGTTGTCAGGAAAGGGAATCAGAGGGACAGATTTCTGTCCTGCCGTTCCGTTCCGGTGACCTTTAAAAGGGTAACGAGAGAGCTTCTGCATGCAAGATCAGCCCAGGAGCATGTGGGACAGGACTGTGGCACCTGGATGCACCTGGATGGTCTTTTAGGAGGTCCCAGGCCCCCTGGACATCTGTATGAATGTCTGTGAAGGGCTGACACTCCCTGCTGTTCCTCTGGAGGGAAGGCTGTGAAGCTCGAGGCTTCCTGGGGCACTTGTTGCCTATGAAATGGTTCAGGGATGCTTTGCAGGTGGTGGCAGCAGTTTATTCCCTTCCTGCTTCTTCCCATGGAAGAAACAGGGCCAGAGTTTTGCTCCCTGTCTTGTGTCCTGCACTGCGCAGCCCTCATGTCGCTCTTTCCCACAGCGGTTGCTCACTTCATCCTCTGTCCTGCACAGAGAACCACTTCTGTTATTGCTGACAGGTGGGCAAATACCCAGGAACCTTCTTCCCAGCTGCCTTGTCCTGTTTTTTTACCTGTAATGGGATGCAGGAAGAAGTTACCAGTGGCTCTCTGTCCCTCCCAGCTGATCCTCAGTATGACTGTATAGACTGGGCTGGGGTGATCGAGCTGTTAGGTTTACAGAAATCCAGGCATTTGGCAGTGGATAGTCAAACTGAGTTACCTGTGAGCTGGTTAACTTCGGTGGGACTGGAGCAAGGTTCACATCATGACCAAGGACCAACCTGGTTACACGATTCAGACCGTTCCTTGTCTTTTTTACTGTGAGCTAAAGTCTAATTAGGATGCAGTACAGCATTGTTTATCTTGGCAATTACCTCTCTGTACTTCCCACGTGTTTTTGGGTTTTCTCAAATCTAAGGAAACTTGCATGAATCATGTGTTTTCTTTAGTTCATAATGAATAATGTTGAAACCTACCTTTTCCACTGAAGAGGAACTGTGCAGTAGCCCTGAATGAAAGCAGACCATCCATTAAGGCTGATTTGTGTTTTGATTTTGAGTCTAATATGACCTGGTCAGATTATCTTTTATCAGGAATCTTTTTTTTTTTTGTTTCGAAATCCCAAACAAATAACACCAACCAACCAAACCAACCATCCTCCAACCCAAAAGTAAAACCAGGAAAGGAATTTAGTTGTTGCATAATATACAGCATATTCGCTGGCATTTAAGTTACAGCAATTTCTTATTCTTGTTCAGTACACTTGAGTTAATCTGTTGCTCATAAATTCAAATGGTTATTCTTTCCATACAATTGTTTCTAAAGTAGCTACACACACATCCCAGCCCCAAATAATTTTAGTCTAACTCTTAACACATAACAAGTTTCAAGAACTTCCCATGTGTCTGGGTTTGACTATATGTCAAATGCCCAGATCATTAATTAAAATTATTTTAAGAATAAAAAGCAAACTGGGAATATGATGCTCAGTAGTGCTAGACCACTGCAAATGACTACTGTCAAAACCAGTGGGGGTTCTTTAGTGCATTTGTTCCTAGGCCTTGGGAAGTGGCTTCTCATAGGGTTCTATATTGTTTGCCAGGTCTGGTTTTTCCAAGGTCTGCTTTTTCCAGAGTTCACCAGGTTAGATCTTTCTCTCTGCCTCCTTTTTTATTATTTGGGGATAGGAAATTATATTTTAAAAGTGTTTCCTATTCTTGTTTATCTCACCACAGATTGCAATAACATTCTAGTGCTGATTTAGCTGAGTTGCATCAGTGTTGTTTGAACCATCAGTGTTTAGGAGAGGCAGAAATTCTGGTCATGATCAGATATTCATAATCTTTGGCTTATTTATTGAGAGAGCCGAAGCAGCTGCAGCAGCAAAGTGCCCATGTATGTAGGTCAGAGAGTTTCCTCCTTGGATTTCAGCATGTGGGCGGAATTGTGATCGTAAGTACCTGGAGATTCCAAAAACCTGATAGCTCCCCATTCAAATTAGTCTGCCGGTTTATGGTGGTCTAGGTGTGGGTATGGGGCAGCACGAAGCCAGTCACACCAAAGAGGAACATGACCCTACATTATATCCCTGTGCAAACTCTTGCCAACTTCAGGTGGTTTTGTGGTAGCAAGCCAATGCCTGGCATTCTAGCTCATACCAGTCGCACACCTTCTTTTAAATGTGAGGTAGCTGTCTTCAGTAGGCAAAAAACCTCCCTCTTGGACATATTCCCCTTGCAGCATATTTAGTTTTCACCTCCTGACCAAGGGGAGTGGAAATGATTTATCTCTGTCTTAGATTGCAGCAAGCATTGGTGTATAACTTCACTTTGCCACAGCTCCCTTTGGTTTTTAATGCAGCTAACTGGCACTGAGAGATTTCTGAGCAATATTTACTGGAGGTACAGCACAGAAAAACACTTTTGTGGTTCATGATTTGACCTTTTGGAGATTCATCCATTGCGACACTAGGCTCTGCTGGGACTGGTTGAAAAGGGAACCCAGTATTCCTGCTGAGGCAGTTTCACCCCTGGTCATGGCCAATGTAAAATGTACTTCCCTCCTGCACCCAGTGTGTTTTGTGCCCCTTGAAGGCATACTGACAGTTTGTAAAAGCTTCCGATGCCCGTGGGCAGAGGGGCGAAATCATCTGCATTTGAGATGCCTTGGAAATCTGAAAAGCATCACATCATAAACAAGCAAACAGAAAGAGGAAAAAATAAAGAGGCAAATGCTGGTACTGGTAATTGATCCAGGTAATGAAAAGTCAAATGATTTTGCCTGTTCTTATCTGGTCATACAGTGAAAGTTCTCTTCCCCGTTTACTTTCCTTGCTTGCCCTCTCCAGAGAAGCTGCAGTTGCTGAGCAAATCTAGAAGAAAGCAGTTTGGTTGTCTTTTTCTCCCGTTGTTTGATTGGTTGTTTTTAATTTGGTTCAGCTTGTTTTCTTTGGTGTGATTTTTTTTTGTTTGTTTGTTTGTTTGTTTGTTTTTGTTGGGGGGACGGAGAGGCTTTTTGTTTGTTTTTTAAATATTCAGTGCTCCTGTGCTTGTGAACTCTGTACCTACTGGATGAGGGTGCAGTAGCTTAGTGCTGTTAGTGATGCTTAGGGCCTGTCCAAAGCACGGAATTTGGAAGAGCTGCACAGTGTGCAGTGGGGAGGTGGAGCTGTGTTGCCCTCTGCTGCCCAGAGCCTCTCCTGCCACAGAAAAGGTCTGTAAAGTGAACACAACCTCTGCCTGACATCTCAGGGAGTCACTCGGTCTTGCAGGGTGCTTTTTGTCCTAAATTTTGTCATCAGGAAGCTGTTACCAGAGTGACTGCTCCATAGGGATTTCTAGCATGGGGAGAATCACAGCATGTACTTCTAGCTCAAAAATTGAGGCAGCAACACATGTGCTCTTGTACTGGCTGATGTGTATTAGATGGATGATAGTGAAGCTTTGCATAACAAAAGGAGTTCTCAAAGTATCCTGTTTATTTGGATTTTTAATAACAAGAATCTGTAGCCTCCAAAAACTGTACTTCATTACTGAATGCAGCAGTAACTTTAGATGCCTTGCCCCAGATAAATTTTAACCTTACATTACTCTGCCAAATTCACGCTTAGCTTAGCCCTTATTTCTCACACACCAGTCAATCCACAGCCAAAGGAATTTGGAGTCTAAATATACAATTCCTTACTTTTTTCTGATCCTGGGAAGTGTAGTATTAAAATGTGAAGTAAGGACCTTTCATGGCAAAAATGTGAAAAAATGTAAATATTTGCAGGGCCTAGCAGGAGTATGGTAAGAAGTGACTGCCACTTAGGACATATTTTTTTAAGGAAGCTGTGCCTTAGGGAGGATTATTTGGGGGTTTAACATTTTTTTTTCTTGTTTCTTTCTTGGGTTTCTCATCTCTTTCTCACCTCCTCCCACTATGACCTCTTAGCAGAGGGGAGCAAAGATGGATATGCAGCTGTGAAGGCAACAGAGCTGCTGGAGCAGAGACAGTAGTCTGGGCATAAGGTGAAGTAATGCTGGTTTGTGGATTTGTGAGAATAATCCCTCCAAACAAACAAAGTTCTTGTGTCTGGTGCAGTAATCACCAATAAGTAGTGGGGTTGCTCCATTGTCAGAGAATTGAACAGATCTTTCTGGCAGGCAGGAGAGAGCAAGATTTCTGTGTGTTTCAGCATTTGGAGTCAATCTGGGAATAAAAGAGTCTGAATTGCACAAATATCCTCGAAGATAAGTTTTTTCCACATATTAGCGCAGCAAAAAAGGCAAGTGAAATGTTCAGTCAATCACATCTGCACGTGCAGTTGTACCTGAAGTGGTGGCTGAATTTCTCCAGCCTCACAGAAGAATGCTAAGGCTTATCTTCAAGCTGGCTTTGAATCGAGGACCTTTAAAGAGAATTTTTGTGTATGCTAAACGTAAGAACTTTCAGTAGGAGAAATACCAGCTTAGAGTGTCAGCAGTGCCATGAGCTTTGTGCTAATTCTCTTAGCTGACCTGAGTGATTGTTCATAGGAGGTTAGCATGTCTGATTGCTTTTTGGTTTTTTTTCCCTAAACTTTCCACAGTCTAATAAAGGACATGGATAATGTCTCTCCTGAGAAAAATGATGTAAAAAGCTGCCCCCGGGACTCTGGGTATGACAGCCTATCCAACAAGCTAAGCATATTGGACAAGCTCCTCCATACACACCCGGTGTGGCTGCAGCTCGGTCTGAATGATGCTGAAGCCATGGAAATTTTGCAGACACAGCCTCCTGGGGTAAGAATAATCTCAATTTCTTTGAGGACATGCTTTTCCCAAATGTTGTGCTGCCATTTTACACCCAGGTGTTGGGCCTAATACGGTAATGACCAAGTAAAATTGCAGTTTGTTTTAGAGCAGATGTAATGAGGTTGTTCTGTTCCTTTTTTTTATATGATCTGTATTTACTCTGGCATCTGTGATGAAGCTAATACCATGTCCTTCTGCCTTCTCCACAACAGATATTTCTGGTTAGAAAGTCTGCAAGGCTGCAGAAGAAGGTCATCTCTGTGCGTCTGTCCAGTGACTGTGGGTCCTGTCTGAAAGAATTTGCCATAAAAGAAAGTACATACAGTAAGTTGTGAGTTGAGTACTTTTCAGCTGTTCCTTAGGTACTTTTTCCCTGTAGGATGCAGGAGCATTCACACTGCTGAAACCCACAGCAGAGGATACCCAAACTCATGCAAATAATGTCATGGGCTGCCTGTGCTGCCCCCTGAGGTGGGCTCTAGGAGTGGGTCAGGCATTCTGCCACAAGGAGAGCAGATATATAGAAACACTTACAGCTGCTGCAGCTGGAATATTTCCATTGTGTACCTCCCTGAATCCGGGATTAATTTATTTTTATGGGTAGTTATCCTCTTAGAAACTTACCTGTCTTTTTTAGAAACAGTCTGTAATCCTGTGTGCTTTTAATGAAATGTCTTTGCATTTCCTTGTACTCAGGGACTGTTCTTCTCATGAGCTCTCTTTGTGTGCAGTTTAGGTGTGGGATGGGTTTTGGGTTTGTTTTTGTTGATAGTGATTTTATGTTTGGGGTTTTTTTAAAAATGTAATAGCTAAATGGATTTTAACCCTTTAGAACTGTTTCTGTTGCAAGATTAATGATTTCTCTTTTTAATTTAAACTATATTTGTTCTTTTTTTTTTTTAGTAGAAATGAGCAAATGTTAGCGCTCCAAATTGTTTTGAACCAGTAATGCCCTCATATCTTTAGAAGGGAGGGTGTGAAAAATAAGTTTGAGATATAGGAATGAAAAAAGGAAGCTGCAGCTGGTGAGTGTATGTGGTGCTGAAACTGCAAGTATTGCAAGGAGCAAATATTTCATTTTAACAAGAAAGAGAAAACTGGATAAAATTAGCAACAATTTCAGTTAAACATCCCTGAAACAGAGAGTCTATAGTTAATTTCTATTTCTATTTGTAAACAGACATAATTTTAATTGAGTTTTTCCTTTTATATTTCTCCCCCCCCTTCACCCAGGAACAAAAAATTAATTCTATGTGTCTGATTTTATTTCCAGTTACAAGCAAGGCAAGGTGAAGAGAAAGTTGTCAGTAACAGTTGATCTAAGTGTGACCTAAGGCTGTGTTTATAGGCTTGCTATACTAATACATTCCCATCTAGAAAATAATTATATACTGTCTTTTATGAACAAAATTCTTCCACAAGGGGGAAGTATTTACTGATGGTTTTAGCCATTTGTCACAGCTGAGGTTTTAGACCAGAGGCAAAAGATCTGGATCGTTTCATTGTAGAAGTTTCTTCTGCTTGATCTGTGAGATTTGCTACTGGCATCAGAGAGAGCCTGTGGTAGTCGTCATTATTACTGAGAACAAGTATTTGTATCAATAAGAAACTGGTAATAAGTGGGGGAAAAATGAAAGGCATTGCTCATGTCTTCCTCTCCCATTGTGCAAGGCAATGGCATGCAACAACTGTCAGAGTTTTTCAAGGGTTTTCAGGTTAAAAGGTTTTCTTGGAGTGAATGAAAATTTATCTCCTTTTAGGTTCTACAGACCTAGGGTGAAGACAAGTGAATAGAATAGAATTCAAAAAGAGGAAATAAGATATTTTAAACTAGGTATATTAGTACACTGGGCAAACAAAGCCTCAGTTATTGATTTGTTGTCTATTAGCAAAACATTCTGCAGGCCTCATCACAATCTCTTTTACAGGAATTAGATTATGTGCTTGGAATACAAAAGCAAACCAGCCACCAAGATTATCAATATATTCTTGAAAATGCCTTCAGCAGGAATATGTACTCCTCTACAGAATTGTTTTCTCTTAACCAAATAGTAGCTCGTTTGATGGTGAAAACTTACTAACTTCATGCTAAAATTTGTGTTTTATTTAAAACAGAGAATTAATGTGTGATTCTTTCTTGTAACTTTCTTTGCAGCATTTTCCTTGGAGGGGTCTGGAATAAGTTTTGCTGATTTGTTCAGACTCATTGCTTTCTACTGTATTAGCAGGTAAGATGGTGCTGTGTTTAAAGTCACATCTGCTAGACTTTTTCAAGAAAATGCGTTTTGAGGGCTTGGTTCAGCATGATATTTATGTTGCCAATCTACAAATATTCCTGGGTGGCCTTAGAAGGTAATGGTAGAAATCAGAGATGAGTCTTGGAAGCAAGTGTCTCTGTTTTACTTCATCCTGATTATTGGGAGGCTGTTGTGATTTTACCCACCCAATTGTGAGGTCATGCCAAGCTGAACTTTGCTTCAGCTGATATCTTGTGATACTTTCTTAAGTGCTCCATTACTCATTTATAAATAATCATAAACTAGCTTGCAAAGTCCACTTCTTGGAATTGGTGGCGAGAAGAATTTTTTGAGTATAATGGAAAAATGTCAGATATGTAGAATATGATAATTGAGAGATGTCAGTTAAAATGGTGAACAACAAAAACGGCCTTGTCAGCTTTGCAGTTTATGGTTGCCAAACTTGTTTTCCATGTAATATGCAGAAAAAAGTAGCTGGTGTTTTAATCTTCTGATTTCATTTTGACTTCAGTTTACTGGTGAAAATTTCCAGACTGATGCTTGAGCCTTGTATGTATGCACAGACAGGACACAACCAAACTGCACAGGTGCACATTTTCTGAAAGGAAGCAGGGAGAGGTAGCTGTGATGGTCTCTGTCCTTTTGCTGCATCAAAGCTGCCAGTTCATGCTGACCATATGATGATTTCTGCTATGGGGGTGCTCTTGGGTTGCTGGGCTTGCTGCTTTTGTTTGTGGTGGAGCAGCATCTTAGACCCCTTTGCTACAGCTTCTGTTTAGCCAAGCTGTAAGTAGTGCATGTAATAAAAGAGCATTGATCCCACATGGGTAATTGGTCAGCATGCAGATGAGAAATGAGCTGAAAATGCATTTTGAAGTAGTTTAATAAGGAGATATTCCTTATCTTGTTACCATTTCAGCCCTGTCCACTTGCCAGGCTCTGGTAAATTCTCTTAAGTACCTACAGGATCATTCAGGAAACAGACACTTATTTGCATTAATCTATCCATTTTCTTTCACTGAAGGTTAAAAGTTGGTTTGTATAAACTAAAGGAGGCAGATAGGTAGCTATTGTGAAAAAGAGACTGTACCATTTGGGACAGGAAGATCCAGGAGGATTTTCTAAAACCAGAAGGAATTTCTTGCAGGAGGTACCCAACCAGTTTTTATGAGTATTTACCGATCCTTGAATTGAGATACTGATGATGATCTGGACTCTGGATTTTCTGTGGTACCATGTAAAGTGCCTTTCAAATGCTTTTTTGTTAGCACTTTCAAGTGCTTTTTTTTACTGTATCAGTCTTGTGTATATACTTGGCTCGAGTGTGACTGGAGTTCTGAGATCCTGTTTTTTCAAGAAGCTAATATCCAACACAGAATATTTATGTGATAAAGACCCACTGTCTGTCTGTGCTTATAGCAGATGGTTGGTTTGTTCACAATCTTAAAACCAAAATTTTTGCTGACATCAATTTTGTAGGATTCTTGTTTAGTCCTAATTCTATGAGTACTTCTACTACAGATGTTGCAGTTTAGTAATATGTAGTTAGAATAAAATTTTTATTCTGAAAACTGGAATAACAGTCAACAGTGTATTCAGAAAGTAAGAAGCTTTTTTGAAGTGTTAAGGGCAGGTAACAAGTTTGCATCTCACTGGTCTGCTTGTAGAAGACGAGGTGTAAAAGCTTCTGTTGAAAAGGCAGAAAAATACTGGATGGCTCTGTGGAAATGATCCTAGGGAAAGTCCTGGGCCCTTGACTGTCATTTGCCTTTCACACCACTCTGCAGTGTAAAGGAGCCCTGGGATTGGTAATGTAATGTTTAACTGTGCTGTGTGTTTAAGGATCTTGCTACATGCCACAGCTCAAGAAGAAAACAATCAGAGATCAGTCACTGCCAGTGTTTAAAAAAAAAAGCTTTTAAAACTCTGGATGTGGCTGAAAATGATATTGTTTTTTCTCTTTGGAAACAGGGATGTCCTTCCATTCACACTGAAGTTGCCTCATGCAATTGCTACAGCAAAGACAGAAGCTGAACTTGAAGAGATTGCTCAGCTTGGACTGAGTAAGTGGTTCTCTACAAAGATGTCCTTCCTTGTAGCATTCCTGTAACACTGAAAAAATAGGCTGTATCAGTAAATAGTTCATATTGTTTAGTGGCAATACAAATTTTGTTTAGAAAAGCAGTTTCTCTTATTTGGGAAGGCCAGACCCAAACAAGTGTTCTTCCTTCCTTCTGTGCCTTCTGGGATATTTTTAGTTTATTTTTAGTTAGTGCTGTTTCTTTCTTCCTTCTTTTCTCCCCCCTCTGGGCAGCAGTTGGGCAAAGCAGATCTCACTGTCCCCACACAAGAGGTTGATGTGGCTTCTACTCCAAGACCTAGTGTTGTCTGCATGCTCACATAGCAGGCACTGGCTTTATAATTTATTGTGAGGAGAGTGTAGGATCTGAAGTGCCCTGTTAATAAAACTTCTGTTCAGATTGGCATGCAAACTTCAAATGGAGAACTTTGAGATGAGTGCCTCAATGAAGTGGCATATTTAGAAAATGAGGAGTGAATATAAGATGTGCAGAAAGTATCCATGGGCCGGGGTTAGATGAATTTTTTAAAATGCCAAAAGACAACATAAAGACGTGTCCTTGCATTGCTTGGCTGGTTCAGCCAAACACAGGCTCGTTGTAAAGCATACCTTGAGCTCAGCAGAGATGGATGCAAAGCCTAGTGGGATTTGAAACTTGGGCACCACCCAGATGAATCACTTAGCAGCTCCACATTGAGCAAAGTGCTGAGTGGCCTCATTTCCTTCTCCAGGAAGGGAAGGTTAACTGTCAACAGTCTTTGTTGCAGTAGATTTTTAAATCATCTTTGATTTTGGAAAGGATCCTCTCTGAATTAGTGTTAGCATGAGTATCCTCTTGAACTCTCTGGTAGGACTTTGCAGTAAAGCCATACCCGAGGATGTATTGCAGTGCTTTGCATTTTGGTTTGCTGCAGTAGCAATGCAATTAAAGGGTTTGTTTTAGAGAGGAGAGAAATTGCTTCTACACTGCTTGTCTGCAAGTTTAGGTAATTAGGTGAAACTGTGGATTATCATGGGAATAGAGGCAAATATGCTACTATTGAAGTCAACGTTTAGATGGCAAAAATAAAGTAAAAAGACTGACAGGGATACAGTGTAATGAAGACAGTCCCCCAGTGGCACATGGAAGCCTTAAAGTAACGTGAGGTGAGTCTTTCCAGAGGGGATGATAATGGTAATGTTGATCAAGCTGTCCAGGCTAACCACACTTTGTCAGCATTACCCCAGAGCACTGTGGCCTTCTTGCTGCAGAATTGGTCTTGTTCTTGAACAGTCTCTGCATTGTGTGTGTTTTTTTTCTTTAGCTATTACATTTGAAAGCTGAAGAGGAGATTGATGGATTGGTGTCTGTGTGGTTGCTGTATTTGGCATCAATTACCTGATGTACACCGGATTAAGATCACGGTTTCCATGGGCTAAAAGCCGGGAACAGAGTTGAGATTTTGATGGAGTTTTAGGTGTCCACATGCAGAAGAGCACACCAGAAAGTCAGCTTTTCAATGCTGTGCACTCAAGAGAGGCCTAAAAACTCACAGCCCTTCCCGTTGAGTTTTCTTCAAGGACCATGTAGACACAAAACTCTGTGGTGTGTGAACACAGGGCTGTATCCCCTGTCAGAACTCTCTTGTGGAGTAGGCTTAGAGGGAGAGCTGGACAACACAAGCCAACATCATGTAGCCCAGCAAACCACATCAGGAGGAACTTCTGGCAAAGATTTCAAGGCTGTTGCCAACCCGTGCTGAACATACGATTCTCTCTCTATCTCCGCTGTGTTTCACCTGCAGCAGTCTTTACATCACGTGTGTTTACAGCAGCCATGTGCCAGGCACAAGCACTGAGAGATCTGCAGGCAGGATGTGAAGTCATGAAGCTGGGAACACCAGCAACATGGCATGACTATGTAGAGAAACATGCCTGTGCCTACAGACATTCCCTGGCCTGTCACATGGCCTGTTTCCTGTCTTCTGCCCTGCAGAGAGGACACAGCTGTTGGGCATGGACCTGTTGTGGATGCTTGCCATTCGTGCACTTGGGCCCAGGTGTCATTGCTCAGTTGCCTCCAGTGAGCCATCTTGACACACAATGGGAAAAGGACCATGTCAAGATTGGGAAATTTTAGCTAAATCTCCCTCCTCTGGTATTCTGCCCTTTTTTTTCAGCATGATTGCTGCCTTCAAGGGCACATCTGGTTTCAATCTTCATACCTTCAGGAACCAATGCTCTTTAGCAGTGACTCACTTGCACAAACATGCTGACACTTTGCTGGGATAAGTGCAGAGGCTGCAGCTGCAACTTGCTGGTGTAGCATAGTGCAATTTTCCATAGTGCTGGTATGGAACTGCACACTGGGTCACTGAGGTCTGTATTCTCAGGCAAGCTGTCCCCACGGCAAAGGCAGGGCAGCAGCCCCGTGCTCTTATTAGACACTTGAACGCTTGGCCTGCATAGCTGAAGGTGATGTGTGCATCCACCGCAGCAAAATGTGAGCTGCCTTTTCATGTATAGTTTCACATGTTCCCTATGAAAAGAAACTGAACCAAGATACTTGTAGAGTTTCTGTAAGTGGCATTTAGCTGGTGTAAATCAGCTTAACTGTTGTCTTTAAAAAAGTGAGATTATTAATACCAGCTGAGAATCTTGCTTTATTTCTCCTGAGTGAGATGTTACCCAGCAGTTTGTGTTCATTTCTGTCCCAAGCCAGTATAAAGTATTCTGTTACAGTCTCCATTGCTTTCTTTGATTCTCAGTTTAATTTTAAGCTTAGTGGGCCGATTGGAAGCTACACATTGGTCAAGGTATTTATAAATAAGAGCAGCCTCAGGAATGTAGCATGCAGTTATGTCTGGTGGTGCTTTAAGAGGTTCACTTGGATTTCTTTTCCCCTTTGAATTAATAAAACCTTGCCTAAATTTCTTGAAACTTAAAACTGGTGTTGTTGAATGTGTCTGAATGCGTGTGAATGACACTGTGTGTGTCTGAATGTTCTGAAAGCCATTTGCATGCTGTTTTGCATTCTTACGTTAATACAATGATGATTTTCAGACTTTTGGAGCTCCCTGGCTAACAGCAAACCCCCGGATCCTTCACCTCCCTGTAGGCCTGTGCCTTTGGACAGTGCTCGCAAAGACTCACGCCAGCTCTGCCTTATAAATGGAGTGCATTCTATACGAACCAGAACGCCTTCAGAGCTGGAGTGCAGCCAGACCAACGGAGCGCTGTGTTTCATTAATCCTCTCTTCTTAAAAGTGCACAGCCAGGATGTCAGTGGAAGTCTGAAAAGGCAGAGCCCAAGAACTCCAGACGTGAATGGCACAGCGAGGCCTCGCTCCCCCCCGCCCCGGCCGCCACCTCCTGCTATTAATAGCACCCTCACGAGCCCACAGATTTCCAGGACTATAAAGCAGGCGAGCATGCCAGAAACAGTCAGCCATAAGAAGGAGAGAGGCTTGGATTCGCTGCAGAACAAGCCCACCCCGATTCCACCTCCTCGGCTGAAGAAGCAGGTTGCGTGCTCCGAGGCAGACGCTGCCTCCAGGAGCGCGGCGGCGGTCCAGCCTGGCTCCGTGCGCGTGCCCGAGGCAGCCGCCGTTCCAGGTGAAACCCTGCCCGAGCTGGCTCCAGCAGCTCCCAAAAAGACGCCGGCTGCCATCTCTGAGTCACACATCCCATGGAATGGAGGCCGGCAGAGGCTGAGCGACATGAGCATTTCCACCTCCTCATCTGACTCGCTGGACTTCGATCGGAGCATGCCGCTCTTCGGCTATGAGGGGGACACCAACAGCAGCCTGGAAGACTTTGAGGGTGAAAGCGACCAGGAGAGCATGGCACCCCCTTTGAAGCCCAAGAAGAAAAGAAGCAGTTCGTTTGTTCTCCCCAAGATTGTGAAATCTCAGCTGCGGAAAGTCAGCGGAGTTTTCAGTTCCTTCATGACCCCCGAGAAGAGGATGATTAAGAAAATTGCAGAGATGTCCCGGGACAAACGCACCTATTTTGGATGCTTAGTACAGGACTATGTCAGCTTTCTCCAAGAAAACAAGGAGTGCCATGTTTCGAGCACTGATATGCTGCAAACAATTCGTCAGTTCATGACCCAAGTCAAGAACTATTTGTCCCAAAGCTCCGAACTTGATCCCCCCATCGAATCACTGATTCCTGAAGACCAAATAGGTAAGAAACACTGTCCTGTGTTTCGGGATGGGGGGGAGGTGAAAATGTGTAATCTGTATTTATAGCAATAGTCTTTTTCCAGTTCAGAAAGGTGGGGCTAAGTTGGCTAGTAGAGCTTTAGCCATGGAGTATTTGAGTCTTTAAACAACCTCCCCATGCCCTCCCCCCCCTCCCCCCAAATCACACTGTCGGCTCGAAATGATTACACTACAAAGTTGTTCGTAAGAAGTTATCCTTAAAATAGGTGCAGTGCAAACTTTTTACCTCTGATTATTCCATTTTTACCTGCCGTACCTTTATTTGCTGGTACACATGTATTTTTCTCTGAATTGGGCTGACATAGTTCTCAGTGTTTGATCTAAAACTGTCAAATCTAGCCATATGGATCATAGGTGTAGAACTAGAATTTAGTCAAAACCAGTGGCATTTAAGAGCAGGGAGACATTTTATGAGAACTTAGTTTTGAAATAAATCTGATTCCTCCAGACATTCTTAGTTACTTCTAGCAAAGCTGTACTATCCCTGCACTTGAAACTAACTAACTAACTAACTAAAAAGACATGTATAAATAAAAATAAATACATAAAGATAAATGTAAGAGCTAGAAAACAAGTGTGTGCAAGAGAGACAAGGGGCTGTTGATCTCTAGTTTTCTGTACTTTGCTGTTAGATGTGTTTGTGAGTGGTTATGGATGAGCTATATGTTAGAATATATGTTTTAACAGGAGGGAGAGATTTGTGTATCCAAAAAAGAGAAATCATTGTTGCTGCCATAAATCTTGCCCATAAATCCTTTCTTGCAGAGTCTGAGCAGTATTTGTCAGAGCCTGTAAGCCACATTTAAGAGGTAAACACGCCTCAGGGCAGAATACTTTCCTTGTGAGCTCACTTTGGCCCTAATTTGCTTGTTTTTCTCCATATCCCACTGTCCCAACAGTTGGCTCAGTGCAAAATTGGCAGACACTTCCTTCCCTGGGACTAGAGGGTAATTTTATATTGACATTCTGTCTGTCCTTGACCAACAGGAAGTATTCTCATGTCTCAGCTTCATTTACACAAAGTCAAGCAAAAGTCACAAGGACTGCTAAAGCAAGTACAGAAATGTGATAAGTGTCCCAAATATTGAGACTCAAGAGGCATGTAATATTCTCACTATTATAATAATAAAGACTGTTAGGTGGGTGTTACATGGAGAAAAAGTACCAAATTGAGCAGGGGGTGCAGGCGCATTTTTGCCTGCATTTCTGTAGAGTGCTGGATATTTGACAAAGCAATACAGATGGAGTTTGGTTGTAATTTTGTGAAAGCCTAGTTTGTTGCGTATTTTTCATTTCACAGGGGTGTGGCTTAATCAGACTGTGGGTCTCCTAAGGCTGGAAAAAATGTTGTTGGCTATTAAATGTTTCAGACTTTGGAGTAGCATAAGTTATTAAATATAACAACTGAAACTGCCCTGGTTTTTTTCAGCGACAGAAAGTCTGGTTTTGATCATGTGACTGAACACAATTAATTTCTAAAGTGGGCAGGTTTAAACAAAGAAATAACTTTTGAATCATCTACTGCCTTTAGCTTGAGCCAGCAAAAAACTGCAGTGGATCAGGAGCATCAGATGTTGCTGATCTAAGCAGATAACTATGGGACAGCAAAATTTAGTCATCCCTATGGCGAGCTTTTTATGAAGTAGAGCCCTGCCTGTTGTCCACAGTTTTCCTTGACTATTTCAACATGGAATTGTATCCTGAATTTTAACTTTGTGAATAGTTGTTTATCCTCTCTCATCAGTTCACACTTCACGGTGCAGTTTCCACCGTGTCAGCCTGGTGCTGGATGTGTGCTTCTGGGGTAATACTCCTCCTTTCCGAGTCATTCAGGCTTCATTTTAACCCTTTTTTTGTCTCCTGAACTTCAGCAAGTGCTGGAACAGCACCCCCAGGTTTAGCAAACCCCTCGGTGTTTGGAACTTCTTCCCATGTCTCCATAATGATCTTCTTGATGGTGTAGCTTTTCTTCTACAACCCCATCATGGACTCTTGCAAGCAAAAGACTTCTGCCGCAGACATTTGAAGCTTCCCAGATAGGGGTCCCATCAAATCGTTAAACTCCTGCAAAATCACTAGGAAAATATGCTTCAGGGTTTCTAATTAGTCCTGACAGACACCTCCTAGCCTTAGCACTGTAGGCTGTTAACCCTTCCTGAAGCAATAGGACTCCCAGTGTTGGGAGAGAATCAAGAGTAAGGCACATGGCTCTTTACTGTTTATGGATGAATGAAATTTATTTTTTTAAAAGGCATACACACCTCAATTTTTATCCACAGAATAAGGTCCTGGACTGGTCTGAGGAGACCCTGATAGTCCAGAGCTGCTTGATCAGCAAATGTTTGGGAGTTTTTGTTTGCCTTTTCATCTTTTCCTGGCTTTGAATGGAATTGAGTCAAGTTGAATGCTGTCACTTTGCCAAGGGGAATCTGAGATCTGAACAACTTCAGCCTCAGTGCCTGAATCTGGCCCGGAACCAGGAAACGACTGGTTTAAACCATTTGTCAGTAAGGTACTAACTGATCATGTGGGAACATGCCTAAACAATACCATCTATTACTTGTTTTGGTATTTCAAATATACTAGGGATAGTTAATAAATATATATAATAATGAATGTTAAAGAAGCTTGGAGAGAAGGTGTTGGCTCCTTACTGGCAGTCCATGCCTTGTTGCAGGGCCCTGGGTCTGTACAGAGGAGTTGCTGGCAGACAGAGCTGGACAATCTAATTAACTGAAGCCCAGGACTGACCCCCATGGTACCTCTCTTCTGATGTATGTCTTGCAGACAGTCAACCATGGATACTTGGGTTCTCAGTGCAGTATTCTGTGCACCTTTTGATGCACCCTGCCTATGGTTATTATGGTTATATTAAGGACAGTATTTCCCGAGTTTTTTCATATAGAAGGTGCACAGAATTAGGCCTATGGGTCTCAAAAAGGTTAAGCAGCCAGATCCCCTTATCTTTAAAGATAAAAAAAAAAATCCAGTTATCCTTCTAAAGGAACTAAAATGGTATGTCACTATTTCTGCTTAAAAAAATCCAAGCCAACTAGTTTTTCCACTGTGTTACTTTTTAGATGCTTGTTCTGGTGTCCTGTCCTTCACTGGAGCATCTTTTACCACTGAATTTTGTCTTACAAACACACCCCTCAGTGCACCTCCTTTCACCACAGGAGTGGCGGGACAGGGCAAGTCGGAAGCAGTGGTAAAAGCACTGAGCACAAGCAGGGGACCAGGTTCTTTTTCTGACCATCCCTTGGATTTCCTTGGTGATTTTTCCCTTGCTTCTTTTCTTTCCTGCTACTTCAAGAGAAGACAAGTGCTTACCACACAACTATAGCCTGAGTTTTAAGTAGCCCACAGCTGTTTAAAGCAGAACACGCCTAGCACAGGGATAGCTGTGTGATTCTTTGGTGTGCTTTTGTGTAGGTCAGATGAGGGGAGGCTTACCTTTCATCCCTAATTGCTGGGTCTCTGCCACCACTGCTTGTACACCAACCACAGAGTCCCACCTCTGTTTTCAGGATTGTGTGATCACCAAGGAATGTGGGTTGTGTGAGGTCTTACTTTCAAGTCTTTTTCCTGCGGAGGAGATTGCCATGTCTGCACCCAGCAAGAAATGGATGCTTGGCCATCCTGACATGACTTATCTTAAAATAGATCAGTGTTGGTCATGCCAGTCAATGAACTTATGAGGTATTAGAAAAATGCAGAATAAAACAAATGCAGTGTGGTTAGGTGTCATGCATGTACACACTGTGGTATTCCAAAGCAGCTTTCTGCTTTCACCTCCCAGGCAGTGTGACCTGTGCAGGACTGTGTCTTTTTGTGGTGGATCTCAGGCTCACTCAAATCTCCTACTGACCCCTGATCTCCCTGGTGAATGGTTTGGCCATGATAAACAGGGCTTGAGGGATAAATCCAGGGATTGGAATCTGACAGTCATCTCAGTGGAGCACCACCAGTTGGTAGGTAGGAGGGAAACAGAGAGCCTGGAAAAGGTGAGAGCGTGCCTGCAGTTTGAGGAAGTGCAGGTTCTGAGGAGGCTGTGTAAGGACACTAGCAGTGACTAATATGTTGTCCTGTCTAGATGCAGACTTGTGTGGTTGGCAGCATACAAAAATAGCATGTCAGCACAGGATACAGATGTGTTTCCACAAGTCACAACGAAACTAGCTGGCTGGCCTTTACAATTCATTTATCAAAGCACTTCCAGTTCCCATTTTGAGGCTACAGGCTAATTATAAGCATCATTTCAGGAACGATACACAGTGTTCTGCTCAAATTCAGTTTAAAAAAATATATCTGAAGAGTGTCTGTTTTGGTTTTGGAGTGGTAAGCATCCTGGAAGGACATTTGAAAACATGCATCTGAAGTAAACAGAATTTTTGTTGCTGATTTGGATCTTAAAAATATACAGGATGTTAAGGTAAAGAATCAGTCCTCAATTCACAACTTAGATGCTTATTTGCTTGGGAAACCCTCATATGCGTTTTTGTGGCCATTAGAAGTTAAATAGTGAAAACTGCTGCTGGCTGAGGATTGGTTTGTGGAATCTTGCCCCAAACCGCCTTTATCTGAAAGCAGCCAGAAGCAGCAGTGCTGAAGAAAGGGTCACTGGCTGGATGGTCTGACCCCAAACATGCTCCTAGGTGCCCTTACACTGAATATTGTTCTCATGTTCAGTTCACATGAAGTGCTGTCCTACCAGGCTCCAATAATAATACAAATTTTTTGTAAGCTTTGTATTTATTAGGCTACGAATGGGTAGTAGTACTGTTGGCCATTAACAAAACAGTCCAGCCCTTAACCAGTCTTGCTGCTGTTAGTCTCACCAGCTTGTTAGATTTTGCCACTTTTTCATTTGAGGGCAGAACTCAGTGGTTTTTATGTGTGTGCCAAGAACTCATAAAGGAGAAAACAAGGTTGTATGTTGTTTTGGGGGTTTTTTTTGTGTGTGGTTTGGTGGATTTTTGTTTGTTGTGATTTTTTTCTTTGTTTTGTTGTGCCTGTGGGGAGCTTTGAGCACAGCCACGAGTTATGTGATCCCTTTCTCTGTGCTGCTTCAAAATAATTTCAAGTTTCCATGGAAATTGTGGAGTGTGAGTAAATTTCAAAGCAATTTCCAGGCACTCCTTTTGGAGCCTGTGACAAATTGCAAATGTGAAAGAAACCTCCTTGCCATCTTGCACAGCTGTAAAAATCTGCATGGTTCATCTGTGGAATTGGCACTACCTTTTTGAGGGGTTGAGGGCAGAAGCCCAGACAACGAGCCTGGCCCCAGCCAGGGACTGGGGCTCTGGGGAGGAATTTTCTCTCTCAGCAGCATCCACTTCCTGCTGGATCTGGGGAAGCACTGCTTCTGCCCCCTGTTCCTGTAGGGGATCAGTCACATGCAGAAACAGATTGAGTTTCCCGAGGCTCCTGTGAGCAGATGTGGTGATGACCCCTCTTTATTGAGATGAAGGATGGCTCATGCTCAATATTCATGTGCAGAACTTACAGTGGAAGCCTGTGGGACTTGAGCTTTCACAGGGATAGAGCTCTCTCGCTTTGCACAATGTTTAGCATCACCATCTGCTTTAATAAACAAGACCAGGTGGTTGAAATGTACACTGCAGAGGTGTTCCTCTTGCAAGCGAAGCAGTTGGTGTTTTTTCTGTTTAAAAAATCAGGTAGTAGAAATAAAGTAAGCTGAATTATCAAAAAAAAAAAAAGTAATCAGTGAAGATAGCAAGAAACGATTGGTACCATATAGAAGTTTTAGCCAATGTACCCGTGGGTGAGACTTGTGCGTTTTTCTTGGTGGAAAATAATTTCTGCAATTGTTTCTGCCCCATGAGCCTTGAGAGTTGGTTTGATGGCAGGGAGAGGCAGTTTCTGTGCCTGTGCAGAAGGGTGAAGCTTCTGTTTACCTGCCTGGTTCGGTGCTGACTGTGTGGCTCTACCAAGTGCAGTAGATAAGGATCAGTCGTTTGAAATGTTGCCACTTGCTAATTGTTACTAAATTGGCTCTGGTCTGGTGGGAAGCTGGATCCAGCCCTGGTCGATGTGTGAGAGGCCACCAGGAACATGCCTCAGACTGATCGTGCCTTAACTGACAAACACAGAAAAAAAGCTACATATGATAGATACCAAGGCACCATAGGAGCAGGAGTGTGTGAAGGATGTTCATGTGGGAAAGAGAGGGATCGAGACCCAAAAGGAAAAAGGGCTGGGCACAAGGATAAGATAAATGAAAGAAAAAAAGCAAGAAAACAGAATAATGCTTGTTTGGAGAGCGTGTGGGTGTGTGTGTAAATCCCAAGCCTTAAAAATAGTACGTGATTTAAAAAACAAACAAACAAACAAAAAACCAACAAAGGGGAGGGTGAGTAGAGAGAAAGGAAGGAGGCTGTAGTCTAAGAAAAACTCAGAAGTACAGGCAAAGAACCTGGGATGGCCATGAGGTTTAATGAAACTTTAATGAGTCACCATTACTAACAAGGATGTTCACTGCTAATTTGTGTACACGTGTGACTGACCTGGCAGTGACACAGCCTCTCCTCTGTCTGCTCTCAGTCCTTGTGCTCCTCTGGTCCACCTGCCTGCTCTTGACACGTGGAAAAAAGACTCCACAGTCTGGAGGGTTGTGAAGTAGGTGTTTGTCAGTCCTGGGCTCACGGGGGATCTCTCCTCCTCAGATGTGGGTGCCAAACAGAACAGACTCTGTATTCACTCAATAAGCTCATATTTTAAAAGTTTTGACATCACCTGCACATATTCATGACCAATCCGTGCCTGCTCTCGCTTACTGTGCTAATCAGCTTTTCACTGCTCTGCGCTTTCGCTCTGTCCCTTGGTACTGTGGGCAGGGGTCTGGGCCAGGGTCACTGGGGTCGCAGGATGAAGCAGTCTTCCTCTTCCTCAGGTGCCCTTTGGATGAACCCCTTCCTTTGCACAGGCTCTCTTAGTTCTTGGCCATAGTCCAAACTACAGATCCAGTCCCTTGAGCACTCTCTCCTGCTTATCAGTCTTAAACAGTAGGCAAAATCCTGTTATTTACTTTGTTCTTAACACACTTGATTATACAGTAACTATAGTCTGTTTAAGTTTAGTTATAAGTTTCCTATATTGCTCTAGGCTCTGGTCCTGCCCCAGTCTCCTGCAGGGATGGCACAGGAACATTCCCCACCATGTTCCCACCACAGTACAAATAGTCAATGTAATCTAATAACTAATGTAAGCTGTGTTGCCATAAGGATGCTGGGAAAGGAAATTAGTTTTTAAAGTAAAGGTTTTCAGAGAAAATGTTGAGCAAAGAGCTTTATCTGTTGACATAGTCCATGCTTTGAAAACAGCGAATGAGGGTTAAAGAAGAACTGGAGTAGAACAAGAATTAAAAATAAGCCCTGAAGTTAGTGATTACTGTGCCATGTGCACAGTAATTCTTGCCAAAGAACTTCAAACTTGATGACAAAGCTGTATATAAGCTTGTGTGATGAAATCTGAAGCTGGACAAACAGCTTGGTTTTCATTTATAGTTTAAAGCCTGTAATCTGTCCAGCTTCATAAAGATCCTGACAAAGTTGAGCCAAGTTTTAGGAAATCTTCGTTGAGGTATAGTTTCCAATGGGAACTATGCAAAAAGGACAGGCTTTAATGCCAAAGGAAACAAAAATTATGATTTCTACTGTGTTTTACACAGTTTGGGAGTTTTTGAGTGTTGTTGAGTTTGGGAGTTCAAGTCTAAACTTGAAATATAGTAAAACTTGCAGACTTCTGACCAACAAAAGAAAAACTTTAATAATAACACATTTTGTTTGTTTGTTTGGGTTTTTAAAAATAAACTATCTGTAGTCTATCTGTGTGGGTGGGGTTTTTTTTATTTACCACATTGCCAGAAATGACAATGGAATACAGATTCTGCTCTGCCTCTTGTTTCTGTGTTAACAAACATCTGGAAACTCAGCTTATGTAATAAATGGGCTTTAGAAAGTAGGTTTTGGGCCTCTTCAGGGAATGGCTGTGTTAATGCTGGCCCTGCTTTAGAGGGGGAAGTCAGCTGGATTTGTGTTTTCCTGTTGCAGATGTTGTGCTAGAGAAGGCCATGCATAAGTGCATTCTGAAGCCGTTGAAGGGTCACATTGAAGCGATGTTGAAAGAGTTTCATACCACGGATGGTTCCTGGAAACAACTGAAGGAAAACCTGCAGCTGGTGCGGCAGAGGAATCCTCAGGAACTGGGTGTGTTTGTTCCAACACCAGACTTTGTGGACGTTGAAAAGATTAAAGTCAAGTTCATGACTATGCAGAAGATGTATTCACCGGAAAAGAAAGTCATGCTGCTGCTGAGAGTTTGCAAATTGATTTACACAGTTATGGAGAATAACTCAGGTATGGTGCTTCTGGTAGTTCAAGTTCACTGATATTTCGTACCTGATTTTGTCTTTTAGAGAAATCAGCCCATCTCATTCTGCAGACGGGTCCTGCTGAAGCTCTTGTAGTCTCTCCTTGCCCTTTTGAGAGGAATTCTTCCTCTCTGCTTCTGACCTGCTGTCTCGGAGCTATCTGGCTGCTCATCTTAAAAACCCAGTCTGAAGCAGAGTTGTCACGGGTGGAGTGAGAGCTTCAGACGGGGTTCATTAGCGAGGCCCTCCCACGGTGCAGGAAGGACCCTCCTGCTTTCTAAACTCCTTCTCAGAGACCAACCTGGGTACAGCTGGCTTCAGTCTTAGCCCAGACTACGTCGATGGTTTAAGGAATTATAGTGGCATGATTGAACCTTTTTACAGCTTGGCCCTACAGGATTATGGATGGTAAACCAGATGTAGTTATATAAAAATGAAGTATTTATTATGATAAATGATTAGACAATAAATTTCTTAATCTGAATTATTTGCTACACTTTGTACAAGTAAAAACTACTAGTACAGTCTAGTATAGTATAATGCACTATACCAAAACAATTATAATAAAGAAATTACATTAAAGCTAGCAAAAAGACCCCAAACAATTATTGAGTAGAGATTGATTTTACTGAGACCAAGGATTTGACGGGGGCAAATCTCTTTTGCTCGTCCTCCAGAAGTAGTGCTGAGGGGTGTTCCCACCCAGGGGAGGAGTCTCCCTCCACACATGTTCCAGGATGGGATTCATTAGAAGATCCTGTCCTTTGAAAGCAGGATTGCACTTTTAGAGTACAAAGTGATTGACCCTTGGCCAGATGTCTCCATGCCAGCTGTGTCAGCCTCTGTGTTTTTAGATAATGATACTTTATTTGCTACGTCGCTGTCAGGATGTTTAACTTTGGGGTTGATGAGTCAGATTTGGTTTAGTGTAATTCAACACCAAAAGCAGCATGATGCCACTTCTTAGCTCACCACCTATAGCTTTGCAAAACAAGGCATTGTTTTACCTCCTTCCAGTCAGAGCATCTTGCAGACCTAAGGCAGTTGAAAAAGAACAGCTTTCCTTAACTGTAGGCTTCTGAAGTTGTCTGACAGAAAGGTTGTCCTGAGAGCCTTGGATTTAACAGATTCTAAAGGAGTATTTTTCTGCAAATTGTAATAGAGGCAGCACCATATATTTAGTTGTTGTAATTCAGTAGCATGTATGCAACGTGACAACTACAAGGGTTTTGTCATAATGGCTGGAGAAAGTCAGCTTCTAATCCAGTATTTTTAGCTTGCTGTGCCACTGAATGTTCTCATTTGGACACTTTCTGTTGTGCTTTTTGAACAGAAATGACATCTATTTCTGCACTGTAGCAAGAATCCAAAAGTGCCTTTGAAACCTAAATACTGAAATGGCACTACAGACCCGTCAAAGACCTGCTGAGCACTCAGTGGTCCAAAATGCTGTGCTGGATGACATGAATTTATAGGTGCAACTTTGACATTCTCTCTTGCACACTGCTATGACAGGTCATGAGCTAAGGTGTGGCAAAGCTGTGGTAGTGGGAAAATTTTTTTCCCCTGAGTATAAGCTGCTTCAGGTGCTTGGCAGTTTTCTCTCTAAGGAAGCACAGCATGTGCAGGTGGGTCTGGTGCAGATCAAGACACCTACTTGCTTTGGAGAATTAAGATCAGTGGTGAAAGCTCATGGCTGTTAAAGCCCCCCAGGTACTTTTAGGAGATTTAGGACTGAGCTCCTGCCCAGCTTATTATTGTGTTTCAAAATTCTGCGTTTTAAAAATTATTATAGAGATCTTGGCTTGAAGTTCTGTAAACTTCTCTCTCTGTACTGTGACATTATTGCATTGAGTAAGGTATTTCCAACATGCAGAAGGAAAATACTGAGAGGCTGATGCTGGTTAAGTGCTGCACTGGGAGATTTAGGCTAAGATGTGGCAAGTGCTCATTGGGCTTTCTTGTTTTTTCACGTAAAATTTGTTAAAGGTGGCATTGAGCCAGCAGCTCTTTGAGTATCCATACTCCCAGCCAGGTAAGGGTGGTAGCTGGAGCGTGTTCCTCAGCTGGTGTCACTTGAGTTTCACCAGAGTTTTAAGCTGGCTCCTGCTCTGGGCAATTGTGAGTGACTGCATCGCCTCCGTTCTGCAATGAACACCGTTCTGCCAGACCGGAGATTTGACCACATGGGGATTTCTGAACACAAGGTCACAATGCAGGGAAAGTGCCAGGAGCACAGACGGGCCTAGGCACAGCAGAGTCTTTGTGCATCACTGTCACTCCAGGCCCTTACAGTCTCTCCCCACCTTTCTTGTAGGCTCCCTTCAAGTGCAAGAGGCCTTGCCCTCTGGTGTTTTTGACTATTGTCTGTCAAGGAAATGAGTTTTCTTGTCAAGTTTAACAGGCTTTTATATTCAGGCTTCTCTGCTGTGGGATTCATACTCAGACACTGGTATTTGTGTCTGGATGCTTCCAGAAAGCGGACGCGATTCCCAGATGTACAAAGAAAATGCTTATTCATCATCTTTTAGGCAGTGGCAGCAGTGAAGGTGAAGGTCAGGCCAGACTGGCATGGCAGCCTTCTCAGCAATTCACCAGTTGAGCTGGTTGCCAGAATGAGCCCAGTCTCTGAATTTCTTTTGTATGCCTCAAGGTTGTGCATCGTAAGATTTGTTTGTTTGAAGGACAGGATTGAGCTGGTCTCCTGTGCAGTGTCAGGTGATGCTCTCTTTGCTGCACAGTGGTGACTTTAGGGGGTTCCGGAGTCATACAGACATGCTGGGTAGAGAAGGCACAAAAGAGTGCTTTCCTTTCAAACACGGAAACTGGTAAAAAAATGTGGTTTGTCTCTCACTGCCTGTGTTCCCCTCAACCCAGGGAGGCTGTATGGAGCTGATGACTTCTTGCCTGTGTTGACGTATGTGCTTGCCCAGTGTGATATGCTGGAGCTGGATACTGAAATCGAATACATGATGGAGTTGCTGGATCCATCCTTGCTGCACGGAGAAGGTAATCTATTTTTACTAGAACTGCCAGAAGGACTAAAGAAGGGCTGCTCTTCCTCGTGGCACTGTTGCCGTTCCCCTTGTTTGAATAGGAATCCTATTAAGGGGAGACTTAATGACTGTGATGTTGACAGAATTATGTCATCATAATTTCCACTGCTGGGTAGCTTGCAGAGCACAAGCCCTAGTGGCCTGAAAATCTGCTGCTGTGTATTGCTTTGTGAGCAAGTATGTTGTTTCCAACCCATTTTGACTCAGCAGGCAAACACATGCACTCTGCAGGTGCTGAATGGCCTCAGCCATGTGTGGCCTTTGTGCCTGAAAATTTATTGAGAGGATTTATGGGGCGGCAGCACTCAGCAAATCGTGAGGCACATCATGAGACTTGGGTTAGGTGCTTTGTGAAAACTTCTGGGGGACTTCATTGCACCTTAGCAAAAGTGCTTTTGAGAATATTGCCCCCTTTTAGTGATCTTTGCTTCTTCTCAATGTTTTCTTCACAAAAAATATTTTATGAACCTTAGGAATATGCTTTCTGAGGCATTTCATGAATGAGGGCTAAAGTCTACTAGAGGCAAGGAAATCTACTTCTTTATTGTTTCTATGGTAACATTTTAAACAAAGAAGTTTTCTGCAAGGCCCTGGTAGGCCCCAGAATCTAAAAGGTTCCTGAGGAAGTTTTGAAGGTTTTTGCAGCTAAATTTAGCCATGTTTAGGTATCTAAATGTGTGTTTCCTATTCCTGCTATATCCTGGCTTTCTGAAATTGCCCTATCTTCTCGCATGCCAGTTTGTCTGGTAGAATTCATGCCATGATTCCTCCATTTTGGCACTAGTCTGTCCTTGCTTGGTGTACAGAGCATCCTTGAGTGCATTGTTAGCAATCTTACCATGGAAAATACTTGAGATGTGAAGCTGGAGATCATCGACATGCTTGAAAAGCATAAAGGTTAATTAAGTCTTGTTTTGAATACAAACAAAAAAAATAAAGTCCAGTGGCTCGGCTTGTCATTGGCACTAGCTCAGCTCTGCTGTGCAGAAAAAATTGGTTTGGGGTTGTGCATTTCAACTGTCATGTATTGTCCAATTTGTCTACTGGGTCTTGCATGATTTTTATGTGTTCACCTTGTTGCAAAGCTAAAGGTGAAGAGGGGATGTTGTCAGTAATACAGAAAATACTACTGTGGGCATAGAATGCATCTCTGAATGCCTCTGAATAGACTGTGCTGCCTCTCAGCTGAACACTCCCACTCAAATAGCTGACTTTAAAAAGAAAAGACAGACAGCATGTCTTTTGTTTCCCCTGGTTGCTGTGGACTGTTACCTCTGTTGAGACTGTTTTACTTCATGACCTGCAGCTTCTTTTGTACATTGGCAACGCTGTTGTGACTTTAATTTCTTCTCTACTTATGTAATTAAGGGGAGGTGTGCAGGCTGCACATGGTGTACATCTCCTGAACTAGTTGGACATTCTGGGGAATTCATATCTATGTGTGTGGCAGGGTGCCTTTCTGAATGTATATATATCTATATCTCTAAGAAAACCGCCTGTACCTGTGACTGTGACCACTCTGAGAAGTTCTTCCCTTGCTGTCCTTCACAGGAGGCTATTACCTGACAAGTGCTTATGGAGCACTGTCACTCATCAAGAACTTCCAGGAAGAACAAGCTGCCCAGCTGCTCAGTTCGGAGGCCAGAGATACTCTCCGGCAGTGGCACAAGAGGAGGACAACAAACAGGACAATACCTTCAGTTGATGATTTTCAGGTATGGAGCTTAGGGCTGAACTAGAAAATAGGATGATTGTGTTGTTGGGAATTCCCATTTGAGAGGTATGATTTGTAGCAAATTCCCTTGGGGCCACAAATGGAGTGAAACAGTGCTGAGATTACGGCTGGCAAATTTGCCTTGGTTTTGAAGACTTTGTACTTTTTATCAAACAGTTTCATTATGATGGTTTGAAGAAACCACTTAATAATAGAGCTTCATTACTTTCCCTTTTAAGTCATGTAAAGCAAGGACAAGCTGCACTGTATATTAGATTCAGCTTTTTTGCATGCTTTATTGTTCAAAGATCAAATCCAGATTTTCAGGGGTTTAAATCAGCCCAGCTGCCCGGTAACCAGCGGTGACATAAAGCAGGTAGCAGAGAAATGTTCCCCAACAGTTTTGAAGTTTAAGCAGGCAGGAGAGTTCTGTAATATCAATGTCCTCATGTTTGTTTGTGGCTTTTTTTTTTTTTTTTGTCTCCTGTGTTTTGTACTGCTGTTCCAGAGTAGGGCAGTACCTTCAACTGGAGAATAACAAAACAGTAGTTATCGCCTCATCTTCTGAAATCAGGCCTGCATCTCTTCCACCTGCTTTGGACTGACTGTTCAGGTGCAACAGCTTATGGGCTGAAAGAGGGAGGATGTTGGAATTGGAAGAGAGGATCTCCTCCTTGGAGTTCAGCTGTCTGCAGTTAATGGGAGAAGCGATTATGAGCAATTGAAGTGCCCTAAGCCCGTCCATCTCCCTGGCATCCATGTTCTGTTCTCCTGACCTGTACTTAGGTGTCAGGTTCCAGCAGCTGGAGCCTTAGTTCTTTCTGGCAAAACTCCCCACTTTCCATAGGAGCATCCAGCACCTTGTGTTTCTGCTGGGTGAGGAAATGACAGAAGATTCTTTCTGCAGGAAGTTCCATCTTCTCTTTCTCTGCAAATGAACTCGGCCCAGGCTCAGTAATCACTTGGATGCAGGAAGATGCAGGGGGCAGGGAAGAGCTGTCACTGAGTGTGTCCAGTGCTTCTTCTGCTGTTGTCTCTTTCAAAAGAGAGCCTCGAATCAGTGGATCCCATCACCCCCAGCATGTGCTTGGCACAAACTGCAAGCATTTTGCTGTCTGCTCAGAATTGCAGTTCTCTCTCTCCTCTCTCTGTCTTGCAGTCCTGAAATGGAGCACCTTCCCTACAACCAGCATGGAACACACCTGCAGCTCCAGTCCTCCTTCTCCTAGGAAAGCAGGGTGTGGTCGTAGCATTTCTGTGCTGCAGTCTCACAGCCTCGCTGGCTCTTGGGCCCTCCCTGGAGGCTGTCTTTCCCCCTTCCCAAAATGGATGGAAAAGCAAAAACCCCAGTACTTTGATGATGATGAAATACAGCTGATACTGTGGAAATAATTTTGATACTTAATCTATGAGTTATGAGGCATGTGTAATAAAACTTCAGCCTTTCCTTCCAGCAATCCTGTCCATCTAAAAGCTCTTGCATTTTAAAGAAGGTCTTGTGTGTGGTAGCTACCTTAAAAAGTAAATCTAGTGTCTTTTGCCCTATCTGGGACTGGGTTTTTCTACAAGTTCTTCAAAGCAGGTAACAAAAATAGTTCCAATCAGTCAGGTTCAGTCCCAATTTTTAAAATCTATTGCAGAGCTTCCAGGTTTAAGTCTGCATGGTATCAAGAAATACTTGATTAGGCAAGAGTGCTCTTTGGAACTTGAGTCATTGGAAGGTTCTCCTCAGTCCTAGCTATTAACAGCTTGTTTCTGTGAAATGTAAACTTCTACCATTGGGTCTTGCATGCTTAATTTATACAGCATACAAACCATGGGATCCAGCTCAGTCAATAAACAACTCTTTCTCACTGTAATTTTTTCCACCACCTTCAATCTTTTACTGCATTTTAGTCTTTAATTCCAGCTTTTTTTTTATTTTTATACTGTCTCTGGTTTAGAGACAATTTTAGGAGAAAATGCTCTGGAACGAACATTTCCTCTAACGAAAATGGGTTTTGGCACTCCCTTCCCACCAATAAGGAAAGGAATTTCTTGGATGAAAGTAGGAAAAAAAAGTTTATTTAACGAAGTGCCCACAGTGCATGGGAAAAAATGAATAACTGTTAGGTATTGAAGCTCCTCACTGTGGAGAAAGCTGGTGGATTTAGAGTTCTCTCTTTAGCTGGCCCGGCTTCCCCCGAGGTCTGGAGCCAGGATGCCACATCCCACGGCCTCCCTGCCAGCCCACAGTGTCCAGCTCCCCCCAATGGTCTGGTTCTCAGACCACAGCTCAGCCCAGCAGGTCCAGAGGGAGCCACAGAAGTCACTGAAGGATTGCTGCTGCAGTCCCAGGAAAGCTTCTTGCCTCAACTAACAAAAACGAAGGTAGCCAAAAGCAGAAATGTAACTTCCTCTGTGACACAAAGCTGAGCACACGGGGGAGTGAGTGCCTCAACACAACCTGTGCCAGAGTTCCCCTGGCTTCCACCCATCCCCTGGACCCAGCTTAAAGCTCTAGAACCCATTTCTAGGCATTAAGCAGATAATAAGGGAATACAGTATTATCATAAAATAACCCCAAGACAAAAATAAACATGAAGCGGGTGAAACTGCATTTCCCTGTGGAGCCTATTAGGATGTGTGCATGTTAGCAGAGCTAAAGATCCAGCTTTTGCCTCAAGATGATATGCATTGACTCGAATGGTGCAGAGTAAATTTTCTTTCTGAATCCCTGTAAAAAAAAAAAAAAAAAGAAATGCTGTCCTGTGAAGCTGGGTTAGGCCAGGCTTAGACACCAGGCTGCAGCTCACGGGATGACTATAATGTCTGGGAATTGCCAGGGTGTGTTCGACAGCTGCAGCAGGGAGAGATTTGCTTTTTGTTGTTGATTTTTCAGGGGATGAGGGTTTTTCAGGTTCCTAACTTCTGCTGTCTTGTTCCACAGAACTACCTTCGCGTTGCCTTCCAGGAAGTTACCAGTGGCTGTACGGGAAAGACTTTGCTAGTAAGGCCATATATCACTACCGAAGACGTATGTCAGCTTTGTGCTGAAAAGTTTAAAGTGGCAAATCCAGAAGAATACAGGCTGTTTCTTTTTGTTGATGACACCTGGCAGCAACTGACAGAGGATACGTACCCTCAGAAAATCAAGGCGGAGTTGCACAGCCGTCCGCAGCCCCAGGTCTTTCACTTTGTCTACAAGCGCATTAACAGTGACCCATATGGGGCCATCCTTCAGCACAGCAACGACTCGGCTGCTTAAAACCAGCAACTTGTCATTTTTATGTCTGTTCCTTGGTAATTGTTACAAACAGCTTTGTTAGCTGCCTTCCTTAGGAGCTAAAACATGCCTTAAACCTTAAGTGCCTGGTAAAACACGTGCTGACATTTCTGACATTGCTTACAGGACCCAGGCACACTGTGCACGTGGCCAGTTATGCAGAATATTCCACCAGCATGTCTGAGGAGACAGCCCACAAGGCCACATTTCTTGTACCACGGGCTCTTTTGCAGCATATTCTACTGCGGCCCTTCACAGGTCTTGCCTGTAGCATGCAAAATACAATTTCCTTCCACTCATTGTTTCCACAGCTGTCATTTGGATATGAATTTGTGTGCAAGACAAGAGTGTCTGTGAACTGGCCAGGGTGAGTCAGTTCCGCCAGCAGGAGTTTGACAAGACTGTCCGATGCAGGGCATCAGTTCACTCAGCATTACCTGGATGGTTGCATCCTTGTCTAATTCTTTTGGTTACAGAAAATCATCATGTTTATATATATATATATATATATAAAAATAGATATTTTATAGCAGTTGCAGGTAAACTGTCAGGGTTGGTTTTTGAAATATTTTTTTAACTATAAGATATTCTATAATTATGCATGTGATTTTTAACATTTAATACACAAGAATAAATCTCTTGCTGGTTTTAGAGTCTTGCATTGAAAGTCTGTGTGGTTTCTCTTCTTCCCCTGTTGCAGGAGAGTTCTTAGGAAATGTCTGTACCCTCGAGGCAGTTTTGCTGTCTGTTCTCAATTGTCTTATGAGATTAGACCATTTTATTCATTGTGCTGTGCAAAACACTTCTGAGCCTCTCATCATGTTCATTCAGAGCACACTGAGAAACCCAGGAGAGGAAGAGAACAGAAAAAGGTGACATTTCATAAAGGAGATCAGGGTGTTCACTGGTGGCACGGGCTGGGATTCGGGCTGAACAGCACCAAACCTGGAGCACATGATCCATTCACCTTTCACCTCATGTTTTATCAGGGGGTTTATGGCCCTGCCAAGAGATAAATGTTAATTCATGAGCCCCAGGCCAAGCCGTGACAGTAACTAGTTATGTTTGAGCTGGTGGTTTATTGGCATTACTAAAGTCCTGGGGTTTGTTCCTGGTTTTCTTTCAGCCTTATATCCAACTTTCATCCCCTTTTCTTCTCTCTGTCCATCTTTTGTATTCTTTTGTCCTGTGTGCTCCACTTCCCATTCCCTTTTTCTACTTCACTCTGTTGTTCTTCTTTTACTTTTAAAAAATAAACCCCCAATATCTATTTAATAAATATTGCTCAGTCCCTCTCCCTGTTCTGTCCTTTTTGTCTCACTCCCTCCCTGCCCGCATCTTTCTTTCCTTTGTTCTCCCTCTTTTTTTTCCCTTTGTCCTGTACCATGATTGTATTTCTTTGTCACTCTCACTGTCCTTTTGCCTGTACCTGTCAGCACCTCCTCCCTCATTGTACCCTTCTCTTGGTAAGCCTCTGTCCTGCTGGCCATGCCTCTCTGTCTCCATCCCTGTGCTGCACATGCCCATCTTCCCACCCTGCTGCTACACGCTGTGGTCATTGCCTCTCTGGGTCTTTCTTTTCCTCTTTGTATCCCTCTCCCTTGCTGTGTGTTTGGCACTCCATCTTTTTCTCCATCCTCCTCCATGCCTCACTCGTGTTCCTCTTTTATTCTCTGTGGCTCTGTAGTGCTCTCTGTGCCTTTGTTTCTGACTGGATCCTTGTGTCCTGTTTGCTCTCCCTGTTCTTTTATAATCCCTCTCTGTTGTGCTGTGCACCCCAGTTTTGGGGGTTTTGTTTTTCAGTTTCATCCTGCACCCCAGTCTTCTTTTTCTTCCTGTGTTCTCTCTGCTGCCACTCCCTTTTTCTGCCTCTCACCTATGACTGCGGGGCTGGGGAGGAACTTCAACCCTTCTGGGGACTGCCCCACTTTCTTGTGGCAGTAGAGCCCCTTTTTAGGGGGATGTACAACTGGAAAGGGCTTGAATAAAGTGCTGCACTGCTGTCCAGGGCAGTTTGACTCATTCTGTGCCTTCTTTGGGGATGAGGAAAAAAGGCTGAGCGGGAAGGGGTGGAGATTTGGGGGCTCTGATGGCATTTGGGGCACACGAACATCCCTGGGAGAGAGAGCCCTGCTGCAGTGGAGAAGCAGGTGAGTGGGGAATGAGGGTGGGGTCATGCTGGGTGCAGAGGGACACAAAGCTGCCAGAAAATTCACAGGGAGGGGTGGGTGAAGAATACTAAAACCTGTCAAGTTGGGGTTTTTTTCCTTCCACTTGTAAAATTGTGAACATTGTAGTATTCATCTGACACCAACAGTTCTACAAAGTGGAGGTGTAGGTGGCTTTGGCCTCCCTCAGGCCGTCATGTCAGCTTACTCTGAAACATAAGGGTGGAAGTTATTCCACCTCTTGAACAAATATACCTTTTCCTTGTGCTTGTGCCATAGTTTGGATTCTGCTTCCTAATATTTATCGTGTGTCAGGGTTTACCATAGAGACAATCGGCCAGGAAGTAGCACTTTGGGTGGCATGACAGTCCCGGGTGTGTATTCTGAACTCTGCCTGAATGTTAGGTTTGAAGTATTTCTTACCTCAGGAGAAGACCAATCTTTTGCATCTACATATCAGCATTTTCAATTTGGTTTCTTGAACAGTGCATGTCATAGGATTCCTCCCAGATGACAGCTGCCAGGAACTATGGCTCTTCTTGGATTTCAGGGACTGCTTCCAAAGTGACCTACAGACATTGGAATGGAAATCTTTATTTACTGTATAAAAGAATCATTCTTCAAAGCATCACCCAGGGTCTGAATGTGCCATTCTGCCCTTTAAAAGTACCAACATTTTATGATTTTTCTCATATTAAAGCTTCCGTGGAGTTGGGTCTGCCTGGCCCTTGAGGGCTGTGGGCCTCCTGTGAATTGTCTTGCCACAATGGCTTGCTGAGTTTTCCGTTGTCTGGAGAATAGTTCCCATTTGGAGCCAGCACCTTTGTGTTTCCTGTGGGATTTCCACTCCTAAAATTGCAAATTTTGCAGGATTACAGCAGAAGTTTTCTGCTATTGGAACTAGAATTCTGGCTGGATTTGGGCTCCCTGAGCTCTTGTGTGAAGTGACCTTGAGACTCTAAGGTGTGCAGGCTTCCTTGCTGTTGAAAAGAGCTATAGTTTACACCCAGGAGCCACAGTCTGAATGCAGGTGTCACTTCCCAAATTTGCAAATGTCACAGGATTTCTTCTAAATGAACAGTGCTAAGAACACAAGTTCTGGCTGGCTTTGGACTTAAATGTGCCTTCTCTAAATTGGTCTTCAGACAGTAGGTTGGAAAATGTTCCTTAATATGCCAAATATCCCTTGTTTGCAGCCGGGAGCCAGGGTCTGACTGTGGGATTACATATCTTAAAATTATGTCTTAAAAAGAAAGGATGTTTCTCCCAGGTGAAGTCCGCTAGGGATTGGGTTTCTTGCCGGTCTTAGGTCTTTGGAAGCCTACTTCAAACCACCTAGAAATCTGGTCAGAAATCCTTCCTACATGTGGAATACAACCACCTTTTCAGGTGCTGTTGTACAAAACTGAGAATATGCCTATTAAAATTGAAAACACCAGAGGATTTGTCCCCCACACAGACTGGGAGAAAGTACACCACTGGCTTGCCTTGGATTCTTGCTTCCTCTCTTTCCCTGAGCCCCTGAGGGGCTCACAGTGTCAGTGGCAGTGTAGGGGTTTGAGTCTGCAACTGGACAGAAACCCCATTTTGAGCAGAGGTTTTGGTTTGTTAATATTAATTTCCTGGCCAATGCACCAATTAATGTAGTGGTTTCAGTGGTATTTAATTGTCCATGTGCCCGTTAGAATCACTTACTTATTTCTTGTTGTGAAACAGGACCAGGAGAAAGAGCAAAACAGGCTTAAAACTTAAAAAAAAGAACAAAGAAAACTTTATTGAAAAATTAGACTGGATTATGGAAATCAGAATGAAACTTTTAAAGCACTTCTCTTCCCCCCAACACCCTTCTTTCTTTCCCACCAACACAACAATGTACAGAAAACAAAACTCAGAGATTTCTAGTCAATGTATCACTCTTAGAACAGTCTTTCAATTTACTCAGGGAGAAGAGCTTCTCACTGACAAAGCCATGGAGACTTCTCCACAAGACTTGGTTTTCTGTCTCTCTTGGGGTGCAGTCTCCACAAGTGCATCCACCTGGGGAAAATCTACACTTAAAAATAAAAACCTCTCCTATCCCACAGCTGTCCCAAAGCTGCGCTTCTGGGCCGTATCAAATGCATGGGGTATTATATTTTAAGGATGAATGTTCAAATGCAAAAGTTCAACTTCATCTGCTTCTAAGAAATCATTTTCATCTCTAGGAAAGAAAGACTGCCAGCCCCTCCCTCAGGCCAATGGGGCTTCACTACTTCATCTCTCTCTGTTCCAATAGCTCAAAGAAAATTATGATCTTTGCTCAGGTCTCAAATTGAACCATTCCATTCCCCATTATTTTCTATTATTTAAAAGGTTAATTAGCATCCATTATCATGGCTTGCAAGAGAATTTCAGTCCAAGGACCCTCCAGCTAAATCGGCGACTTCTTCTGCTGACTTTCATGTCTTCAATGCTGTTTTCTCCACATGTCTTTTCTCAGCCTCTGTTTTCTTTCATTTGGGAGAAGATCGATGTCTGTGGGTCTCAATCTGGGCACTAAAGAATTAAATCTCACCCAGGCAGACAGAGTTAAGACATAGTAGAGCAGTCAAGGCCATGCTGAGGGCTGGGCCAAAGTATTACAGGAACGCAGTGGCCAGGCTGGGCTTGGGCCCTTTTAGCTGGCAGGCTGCCACCAGTCTTTGCCCATGTTACCAGGCTGCTTTTCAGTCTCTGCTTATAATCCTTCATGGGAGCCAAGCTGGGGGGAAACAGCCAGCATGTGGCTGCTCTAGTCCATTCCTTCCCCCTGCCCATTAATGTTCCATAGCAGTGGCATTTCTAGTCCCAGGCCATCTCGGGAATGCAAAGAAAAGAGCTTGGCTCTCCAAGGCCGGCCCCCTTGGCCATACGCCCAGGCCCAGCCCTGCCTGGGCAAGGCCCAACTCGATGTTACCTCAGCTCCAGCCAGAAAGAAAAGAGCCTCCTTTTCCTCGGCTTTGGATTTTTAAAATGTGTCTCTCACAGAGGCGTACCCTTTTCTGATTGCTCTGTTACTTCTGCAGTCTGGGTTCTATCTGAAACCAGCACAGGCAGTTTATCAGGAATCACTGAGAGTACAAGAGGTGCATTATGTTACAACTTGTGTGCCTGGGAGGGGACTAATTTTCTGTTCAGGATCACCCCTGTCCTTGTAGGCCAGAACATTTGATGTTCTCTTAAGTCTTGGCAAGGTTTTGGGGATCTTATGACTCTTTGGGGTATCGTAGATGTTGTCAGGTTGGTCTAGCAGGCCGTTGGAGGTTTGTGAGTGGTATTTCAGGGCCTTATAGAGGCCTTGGATGATTATGAGGGTCCTACAAATTTTGAAGGTGCTATAAGAAGCTCCCAAAGCCACATCCCCTTCTTCAGCCCTGACAGGCCTGCTTTAGAACACCTAAACTGTTTCCATCAGCTCCTAAAACATTTCAGTATCCCAGACCGAGTTCTAAAACCACTGAAATTATCCCAGCGATCACACATCCTCACTAAATCTTTATAAACAACTTTATCTTTTTATCTTTATAAACAACTCTTGGAATCCTGTCCTTCCCAGAGCCCTCAAGTTTCAGAGAGCTACTTGTGCTGATACCTATTCCTCTTCCTGCCCTCTGCAAACAACTGTGCTTGCCTTTAGGCCCAGAGAGGCAGAGAACACAATGGTAGATGCAGTGGAGAAGGGAAGGACACAGTGATAGGGTGCGTTTGATGTGACTTACATAGAGAAAGCAGAAAGTGCTGCCCTTCACTGGCTTCTACTTCTAGAGCCTTTTGCTGTAAGAGCAAATGCTGAAAGTTGGCAACTGAATTGTTAGAGTGGAAAATGCCGACAGCGTGCCTCTCTGAGAAGGAAGGTAAAGAGAAGCAGTATGCTCTGCACGGTTTCAGAGCTGTTTGGAGAACACAGCCTTTAAGAACACCTTCTGTTCTGCAAAACTCTGCAATGGTGAAGGTGTAAGAAGAAGCTTATTGCCATGTTTTGAGATGTTCAACAGCTGCAACTTACTTTTTCAAGCAGCAAGAGCATTCTCAGCTCGCTCTGACAGCGAATGAGCTGTTGCTGGACTTCTGCAATTTGATATGCTGATCAAACAGGCCTGATGCTCTGCAGCTTCGTTCTTTGCCTTACGTGACTGGGACAGAACCGAAGCCCAGTGACTGCAATCAGCTTTGCTGCTTTTCCCCATGTATGCTGCATGCATCCACAGTGTACTGCACACGGTTTTTCCTCAGCTCGAGGTACAATGACAAAACTCTTTTGGTTTTTGCAGAGTTCAAACTGTCCACACAGCTCTCGCATGGCTAAAGATGCCAGGAGAGAAGCCCTTTTTCTGGATTAGTCGTTCTGTGTCCGAGACATTCAACACAGCACCACAACCTGGGCAACAAGAATGTGACACAAATAACACTTTTCCTGGCACATTTTGCTGTGCCACACGGCTCACTAGCATCTCCACTCTTTGCAACACTGTAAGGTGTGCCTGTGGTGCTTTGAGCTCAGGAGGACCGTGCAGAGACCATGGTGACCTGTGGCAGCATTTTGCAGTTTGTATAAGAAGGAGGAGTGCCCTTTGAACGTGGTGCAAGTACAAGTTTCCAGAAGTTGCGGGGCAAGCTCCGGGCAAGCACAGGTCGCACAGGGAAGAGGGTAGGTCAGCAAATGCCTTCTGTCCTGGCACATCTCTTAGTCAGAACTGCAGCTGGAAGTGCTTCACTGTAATGGTAGACTGGCATTTTGAGAGAATGTGCTGATGCTGATATATAGCTGAGGAGTCAATACTGTGCGAATCACTAGTGTGTTTCATCTAGTTTAGAGACTGCAAAGGGGCTATAAATGTCAGCACTGGCCTTTTTTTGTAGGACTTGTTCTTTGCGAGCTGCTGCTGGATGTTTTGAAGGGGACTGGGATCTTCAAGAGTTAGAGTGCAAGATGGTACATAGAGCTTGAGGGAAAGTGCATATCTCTAGGGAGTGGGATGTGGTTCTGTGGGTGTGAGTTACGTGTTTGAGCAGCTGATCACACAGAAAAAGCTGATCCCTCTCTAAGGGTGAGACTGGGCTGCAATTGCCTTTGCTTTTGCAGCCTATAAACTGCACAGCAATGTGGGAATTCTTAAAAGTAGAGGGTTTTGGGGAAGCTGCAAAAAGCAGACCTCAGAAACAGCAGAACTGTAATTAGAGTTAAGCATTAGCCATAAGATCAGTCAACAGAAAAGTTATATGAGATGTAGAAAGCAAGGTCAAATAAACCAATAGTCTGTGTATTAAAGCTTGGCTATAGTAACTCCTAAGACTGCAGGAAAGTATATCTAGCAAGATATTAGGAAGTTCTAAGCTTAATAATGGAGGTCTGTGCATAGTATTTTAAGGCTTACAAGCAGGAATTGTATTCAAAATAAGCAAGCATTGTTTTAACCAAATGTATGTGTACTCATAGTGGTTGGATAAAACTACTGTAAATATGCTTTTGCTTTTTGCGATTGGTCAAAAACTTTTAAAGTACACTGTAACACTGATGAGGATGTGAGTCGCTGACATCTTCCCATTGTCTCAACCATGTAATGAGACTGATGCTAAGAATAAAAAGCTCAGTATGCGTTCCGCAGCAGTCCTGTCCTGTTTGTATTCTGTACATAAATCTGTGGCCAGCATTAAGCCAACAATGAAACAATTCCTCTTCCTTCCCTGCTACATGCAGGATCATATTCTCTTAGTGTCTAAGAGCCAGGATCCACAGCGGAGCTCTTGCCCGCCCTGCCCCTACAGGAATGGGGCCAGGCCACGCTAGAGCTTGGCTTTTTCTTGGGCACTGTCAGCGCTCATCAGAATAACCACACGATGGCGATGCCGACAAGCAAAAGGAAACCAAGCCCAGCTGGAAACCACCCCCAGGACAGAGCCCAGTCGTAAACAACTCTTAAATCAACAGTGTCAGGACAAAAAGGTTTTTGCTAATCCTCTTCTAAGTGCATAGTTTTCTTTGCACCACACTCAAAGCGCAAAGTGAACTCCTCTGTATTAACAAAGCTTTTCACTCTTACAGAGTCGGCGAACCAACCTGAAAACATCTGTCAAAAACAGAGCTCACCAAAGTGTCAGCTGAGAAAGCTCTTTGCTGCCTACAATTTCAACTGCACCCATCCAACTATGCGCACACATCCCGCTGCTGGCGCTTTCCTTACCAGCTCTAGGTACCATCCTAAGCCTTAAGTCTGACAGAGTCAAGATCCAAATGGAATGGCACCAAGGACTGCTCACAGACTAAAGCTACAAGGACAAATAGCTCAACAGCTTGGCATCTTGCAGTCCCACTGACAGCGCAACAGCTCTAACACAGAAAACTGCCTATTGGGAAAAGCCCTTAAATTCACTGAGACCACCCAAAGTGCCCATCCAAACTTACCTTCCTTGTCAAAGAGAACTAGAAGCCCGGCTCAAAAGAAAGGGCATTCCTTTCTCTAAAATCCAAAACAGAACTCAGCACACTAAATTACAGAACTAAGGTACCAAACCAAAATTGACTATATTGACACCCTGTCAATATAGTCAAAGGTAGACCTAATTTGGAAATTGGGTGAAAACTAATTTGGGAGCTTGTATATGACTTAAAGTATACACAAACCTGTCCATTCTGAGATTATTTGCATCTGTATTTGATAGGAGTGGGCAAACCAGACATACAGACTTAAGTTTGGAAATGCTTTTGTAATATCTTTCAGCTTACAGTCATTCTTCTTTGTAACCTTCGAAAATTGTTTTCTATATTCTATTGATGTGTGTTCTTGGCTAAGAGACTGACCACAACAGAAGTGAAGAATAGAGTTGATAACTCAAATTGAATTTAAACCAATCAACTATTTTTGCTGGAAGTAACAAAGTTTTTTATTACGGTTTTATTTTTTTTTTTTTTTTTTGGCCAGGAGTTCTCAAGTTCATCCTCAAATTTGGATGAGCTCTCACTGACTTCCTCCAAAGAGGAAGCTTGTCTTTTGACAAAAGAGTGGGTTTTTCAGCTGACTGGCAGGGTCTTGTGGTTTTGGCCTTTGGTAGCCAAGATGGCTACCTTCCAGTCAACTTCATGTGTGGATCCAGTAGCATTCCCTTCCCAATGGAAGGGAAGGATCCCGATGCGGGGGCAGAGCTTGATGCAGGGGGAGGACCTGATGAAAGAACGGGGAGTGGCAGCAGGCTTAACATGATGGCTTCCCTCACAAGGTGGGTGCCATCTTGTGAACCATAGGATGGAGGCATAGGATTGAGGGACAACGGAGCATGGGTTAGGGTAGAGTCCAGGACAGTATGGCCAGTACTGGCCTGGGTAGGGGATAGAAGTGGAGGAGAGATGGCAGTCGCCTGTGCAACCAAATCAATTCCATCTCCCATCCTGTTCTCAGGGATAGTGAGTTCAAGAATGCAGGGGGCAGAATACGACAACTGGGAGTAAACATTGGAACTTTGAACATTTGAAGAAACATCAAAACATGGAAAACTCGAAACAGACCCATGGATCAAATGAAAAGTTTGATAAAACTTGGTGACTTTTAACACGCCCTGGGTTTGTAAAAAAAAGTCTCTCCCCAACAGAATCCCAAAACCCCAGCGGATGAATAGAGTCAACAGAAATATCTGGAAGTTCCTTAAACAACCAATGCAGAAAAGATTTTAAACTCCCCCTACAAAAACATTTCCCTTCTAAAATCAAAACAGCTGGAGGATGTGCCTGGAGGATGTTGGCCTGC